>JACEGR010009562.1:0-25551 GCA_014170235.1 Listronotus bonariensis
TTTATTTCAAATTACAATTTACAAGTAAAATATAAAATGAAATGACGTCAAAATAAGGGAATGGCTACCATTCCTTCTCTAAAAAGTCTTTTATATCATATGGTTCAATCTCTATAAGCACTTTTTTAATGTTTTTTTCCACTTCGACACACTATTTATGGACTTAATTCTATTTGGCAGACTATTATAAAGTTTAATACAAGAATAATAAGGACTTTTTCAGTAATTGTTAAACGATGCCGGGGATATGTAAAGTTATATGCTCTTGTATTGCTATTATGTATATTTGCAGACTCAAACTTTTCCTTATTTTTAAACAAAAACATCAAACATTCAAATATATACAGCGCAGATACTGTTAATATATTTAACTTTCTAAATATACCCCTACAAGAGTCCAAGAACTTCATTTTATTTATTGTCCTTATTATTCTTTTTGAATTACAAAACTCTCTGCAGCTCGGAGCTATTTCCCAAAACAGTATTCCATATCTTATTACCGATTCAAAGTTTGCATGGTACAGAATTTTTAAGGTGTTTAAATTCATATAATTTGATACAACTTTTATCCCGTAACCTATACTACTTAGCTTTAGACATAGATTATTAATATGACCGCTCCATGACAAAAACTCTTCTATGGTTATACCTAAAAATTTAGTGCTTTCATCCAATACAATTTTCTTTCCATTTATTGTAATATTTTCAGGTTTTTTTAATTTTGTTTGTTTTGTTCGGAATAAAAGTAGCTTTGTCTTATCATCATTTAACAATAATTTATTTTGAGAAAACCAATTACATGTGATGGTAAAAGCTGTTTCAGCATTGTTTATTAGATTTTGCATATTTGATCCCGAAACCAGAAGGTTTGTGTCATCAGCATAGTTTGTTATTGTTAAACCATCATCAATATGTGTGAGATCATTTAAAAAAATTACAAATAATATAGGTCCGAGGATACTGCCCTGAGCTATGCCAATACTGTTTTTTTCTATATTTGATTTAATTTCACTGTTGTTATTCTGAACTACAACTCTTTGTGTTCTGTCTGAAAGGTATGACTCTATCCATTTATAGGCATTACCTCTAATTCCGTATTTATTTAATTTATACAGCAGCAAATTTCTATCTATGCAATCATATGCTTTGCTTAAATCTAAAAAGATACCTAAGGCTAGATTTCTGTTTTCAAACTGATCTAAAATAGCTTTTGTAAACTGAAAAATGGCAGATATAGTTGATCTACCACTTCCCAGGTATGCATGTTGTGCATCAGACCAAAGCTCACATTTATTCATAAAATTTATTAACTGAGAGCACATAGCCATTTCAAATAGTTTTGAAAAGCTTGGAGGGATACTTATTGGTCTAAGGTTATTAAAATCTTTGGACATCCTTTTTTAAGAAGTGGTATAATTTTCGCAAGTTTAAGCTGCCTTGAAAAATACCAAATTTCATCGAGTTATTAATTATGTAATTCAGAATACCAACAGTTTCGCCCATCGATAGTTTTACAATACTTGTGGGAATCTCATCATCACCGCTACTATGTTTATTTTTTAATTTTTGAGACATATCTAATAATTCATTTGTAGTTATAGGTCTTAAATACATTGTCTGATTATTATCCGGTATATTACAGTTAAAAGGCACAGTGTTTTTTTTTTCCATCATTTTTGGAATTATATTTAACAAATATAGGTTAAAATCATTTACTAACTTTTGGGGATTTTCAGCAAAAAGTGTCGAATTATTCGTAATTTTATCATTTATTTCATTACAAATTGCCCACAAACATTTATTTTTATTATCGGATGATTTTACTTTCTTTTCATAATTTTCTGCTTTTTCTTCTTTCAAAAGTTTATCATATTGATTTTTAGTTTCATTATAAATGGGTTTATATATATTATTATTTCTAGATAAAATCAGCAATGTATCTAACCTTTGTTTACACTGTTTAATATTCTCACTTTTAACTGGTTTAGGCTTATTTTTATATACCATTGTCCTAGGAAAACATTGATTAAAAATTCTTACATAGGTAGAAATAAATGTATCCCATTGTAAATCAACATTTTGTTTATGTATCTGAAAAACATTTTCCCAATCCTGTTCTCTGAGAGCTTCCAAGAAGAGACTTTTATTATCGTCTGTAAAAAATCTTTTATAAATAAAATCTATTTTAGTTTTTTCAATATTAAAATATACAAACTGCGCCGTGTGATCTGAAATATGTGTTTCAAGAACATTAACATCATAAGGACTTTCCAGATTGGTAAAAATGTTGTCCAGACAACTACTAGATACACTAGTAATTCTAGTGTTTTGAAAAACTGTTCCCTTTAAGTTATAAAAGTTTAGAAGTGAAAACAAATAATTCTTATGTACATTATCTTTTAACATTTCGATGTTAAAATCTCCTGCAATAAACATTAAAGCGTCATTACTTACATTAGATAACATTTTTTCTAGATTTTCATAGAACACTTCTTTGTTACCTGAGGGTGGTCTATATACAGATAGAATAATAACTTTTTCCCGTTAACTAAGCATTCAATGGCCGCACACTCACATTCATTTTGCACAGACAAACTGTTTATATTAGTCATAACTTTATAATTTATTGTTTTTTTAACATACACTGCACTGCCACCATGAAGGCCCTCTCCTCTGCAAAAACAAGATGCTAATTTAAAATTACTGATTCCTAATTTAGATAACTGTTCTTGTGATTTCCAATGTTCTGTGACACACAAACAAAAACATTCCTGATTATCCTTAAGGAGCTCTTCTATTCGTTCAATACTATTTCCAATGGACTGTACATTTTGGTGTATTATACAGAGATTATTTTTTACAAAAGTCTTATTTCTTAACCTAAAAAGGCTTCTTTGTTTCTAAGTGATTACCGTAGTTTGTACTTTCTCTGTATTTTACGATTTTTTCCAAAAATGAAGGACATTTGGGATCCCTGGCAGTATGTATGCGATCTTTTAATTTTGATCGTTTGCAGTTGGGGCAGTCTAGTTTTGTATTTTCAGGGCACTGTTTACCTTCGTGCTTCCCACCACACTTATGACAACAAAATTCGCCTTTGCAATATTTTGAGACATGTCCAAATAAACAACATTTAAAGCACATTGCTATATTATAGTACTCCTGCATATACACCTTGGTTAAGTCAAAGTTGAGATTTTCGTTTTTTATGAGCCATTTAAAAATAAGAGGTTCAGCCTGAAATATCCAATTTTCCTTACGGTTATTTCTACAATCCTTTTTGTTACAAATTTTATTTTTTGGCCACAATCATCACCAAATTTCTCTTGTATATCCGGGTTTTCCTCCATTAAAATTTGTACAAATTCTTCTGGTTTGTAGCCCTTTTCAATGCCAGTGAACATTATCATTGGATCAGTATTTTGTAGCTCTTTAATGTCAAAATTGTTTTTAGATTTTAATGCTTCTGCAAGTTTCGCCTGCTGTTCTGCACTCTGACATTCTACGAGAACTCCACCTCCTTGCAGTGTTTTTATATTTTTAAATGTTCGAGGAATATTGTTGTTGTTATTTAGATTCTCCTTAATTTCCTTTAAGACCTTTTTTGAATTATTTTCATTAGGTATTCTTACTATGGTTCCAAGTTTTGTTTTTTGTGGTGGTGTTGTCCATTTTTCATTATTTGTTGTTTTTGGTATTTTGTGCTTTACCATGCTACTGTAGGTTTTCTCTACTGGTGTAAAACTATTTTCATTTAAAGTATCTGTTTTATGTTCGTTAGTGCTGTCCAACAAAAAGGCTTCGGCCCTTACTTCGCCCATAGTGTATTGGTTGCTTGTTATTTTAATGGCCATTTCTAAATTTTGTTTTTCAACTTGTCCTATCTTGTATGCGAGTTTTGTAACTACTTTATGTAAAACAAAAATTGCATCTCGCATCTTTTTTTTGTCGATATTATCATTCTCTGAATATTCATGTATAGTTTCTAGAGAATTAATTGCAACTTCTAACAGATCACATGTGGGCT
Organism: Listronotus bonariensis; assembly: GCA_014170235.1. Taxonomy (NCBI): domain Eukaryota; kingdom Metazoa; phylum Arthropoda; class Insecta; order Coleoptera; family Curculionidae; genus Listronotus; species Listronotus bonariensis. The sequence goes on from JACEGR010009562.1 coordinate 4,028, forward strand.
GCTGCGTTGGCTCGACATTTGTATTTATTTTATTATTTAAATTTTCCATTAACTGTTTTACATCTGTATTATGTTCCTTACGAATTTTTTCGCGTACTTGAATTTCCGGGCTTAGTTCCGATCTGTTCCTTTTGACGTACTGGGGACGTCTTTTTCCTTGGGTTTTCCCACATTCTCTGGTGGAGGTGTTCTTAAAATCGTGCGAGTTGGCATAAAAACTTCTTCAACGTCAGTATTTGTCTGAAAAATATTTGTTCCAACCGGTATATCAGGTTGTTTGGATTCCACACACTGTTTATTATTTACACTGGTTTTTTTGGTCTATGTTTATCAAGATATGTTTTCATATCTTGCCTTTTTTGTCGACATCGGCACCAATAACTTTAAATATTTCGTCTTTTGAACTAGATGAAATTGAATAATGTCTATTTAGAGTCTGTTTTTTTGGCTGATTTTCCTGCACCGTCGCTCTCACAACTCATGCTATTAACACTTGTTTTTTTTTTTCAAATTAAATTTCGACTTTTATGCTGTAAACGATACGATAAATTCGGAGCCGATAAAACACGAGCCTACTCAGCCTTTGGTAAATACGCCACTGGTAAATACCGTTTTAGAATTGGTTCTTCGCCTAAAATTGATGACTGATTTAATTAGGACCAGGAAAAAAGATTCGTTCCCTCTCATTCAAGAATAATTTCAAGTAATGCCAAATATGTTATCAATCCTTTTTGTAGCATCAAAAACTTACCATCTGAGCTATACAGGGTGGCCGCCGAGGTATCCGATAAACTTCGGCATTCAAGAAAAATAAAATTACCAGTGTCGTCCATGAGAGGTTTAAGTTAAATATTTTTTAATATAAAAATGGTACGCCACTGCATTTTTCTAACATAAAAATAATTTTTAAAATACCCATTAGGTTTGGACTTTATTAGATTTACGGTTTCCGCGTAAATAAAAAAAAAAAGAAAAACCATTTCTTGGCATGATCATTTTGTATCGAAAATATCAAATTCTACAGTAAAAAACACTTTTGCTATTTATTATTTAATTAGATCGGGATTTGATCATGCCGAGAAATGTTTTTATTTTTACGCGAAACCGTGTATCAAATAAAAAATGTCAAGAGATCAAATTTGTATCAAACTAAATGGTTTAATGTAAAAAAATATTTTTATTTTAGAAAAATGCAGTGGCGTACCATTTTTTCTTAAAAACCATTTACCTTACACCCCTCATGAACGACACTGGTAATTTTTTTTTCTTGTATGCCAAAAATGTCCCTTGGTACATAGGAGGCGTCCCTCAAATTTTTAAAAATATTTATATTGGTGTAAAAATTATCATAAAAAAACCATATTGTTTTTTAAATTTTTGACACCCTATAGTTCAAAAACTAAGACGTTTAGGACATATGTTTATATGAAGTTTTTTTCCTAATTTTCATTGCTGAATGTATATCCGAAGTTTCTCGGATACCTCGGCGGCCACCCTGTATATTCTTCATTACATAGATATCTAAAAAGACATAATTTCTGGACAATATTAAAAATGTTATTGTTTAAAATTAAGAAATTTAAGCACATTAAAATAAAGTAAAAAACCCTAAAAATGATTTACTGATTGTATTATAGATGAAACAATAACTAAATATAACAATTTATTTGTGATACAAATATACAAATAATAATTTTCAAGTTTATATGAAATTTTCAATAAAGTTTCTGATTAATTCAGTGCCTGAAAAACCATTAAAAATAAAAACAATCAAAATCATTAACTAATTCATCTCAACATTGCTTATTGTATATCTAAGCTTAATTATCACAGAAGTTGGTGTTGTGCTATCTGCCACAACAATTTCTTGCCCATCTTTTAATCCCAGCTCAACCAAAGTTTTACTCAAATTTGGTCGTGTTCTCTCCTCTATTTGAGCAATTGTAGGGATATACAAAGTTTTATTTTTCCCATCAATGGTAGTTGTGAGACCAGGGTTCTTCATTTGAAACTATAGGTTTAAAATATGTTAAATTTAAGAGCTGATTAGAAAGATTTCATCATTATTTTACAAAATAATTTTGCTAATTGTTTACTTATCGGACATCACGCCGACTTTGATGATTTTTGGCACACATGAGGCGCTGATTACGAATCTCAAAGAATTTTTAGTCGGCAACGTTTTGTTTTCGAGATATCCACAATCAAACTTAAAAAGCAAATTTACACCATATTTTCCCTTCTTTTGCAAAAAATTCTTGATTTAAAACTAAATTGGTACTTAATGTTTGATTTCCACCTCTTAAAAATTAATTTTATGTGATTTTTCCATAATATTGCAAATATTTATTTTATTCACAGTAGCCATGATGCCTTCATGGCTACTGAATAGAGTGAATTTAGGTTAGTTTTCTCTTCTAGTTTGATAATAAATATGTTGAGAACAAAACATTGACGACTAAAAGTTTTTTTAGATTTGTAATCAGTGCCCCCAAAAATCCCATGTGTGCCAAAAACATCAAAATCGGCATGGTGTCCAATAAGTAAACAATTACCATAATTTTTTACCTTATGATTTTCACATAGGAAACTTATTAAATCTTTTAGTTTCATTTTTGTGGCATCCTCTATATGAACAGGATGAGGTATATTAGAACAAACTGTACTAATTTTTCTTTTTCTCTGCCTCATAAGTATATGTGTAAATTCCATCGATATCATTAAAAACCATAAAGTTATTTAAAGGTGTGCAGCAGCTTGTAGCTAATTTAAAAACCTTAAATAAAAAGACAATAAATTATAAAAAATACTAATAATTAGTAATTCTTACCTCAGTAGCACAAACTGCTGCAATAACAGCATTTGTTGAAGCTACTGCAGGGATTATATTTTTACAACACCCTGCACTAGCCTGAAGGTAACACCTTGTATATTGAATTGATTTGCTCTATCTGCAGCCTTTTCATGAACCCATGTTAAATGTTGAGCATCATCGCCATCTAGGGGCACGCCAAAGGATTATCTAAAAAAATATTATATAAAACCTAACTAACAGATAAATAAGTTTATTTTTAGATATTCAGGTGGGGCTCCTCTATACTTTTGAACCCTTTTGGGGCACTATACTGTTTGTCATATTTTGCTCGATATTGTTGCAGTCACTACCATAGCTTTTAAATATTTTTATGATTTATCGGATGAATCTCAGGATAAATGCAATAAAAAAAATAGAGAAAAAAGTCAGGTTTCAAGTTGTGTTATGCCCGGTTAAGTGTATTGGTAGTCATTACAGATTTTATTAAAACATTCTGCAATGCAGGATAATAAATCACTGAGTCAGATTTATTGTGTCTTTATATAAAATTAGCTCAGACTGCAGACTAACCATATGTTTTTTTAGTTTTGTTTAGGTTGTTAGACAATGATGAATGGATGAATATTTTTTGGATTAAGGATACCCACTTTTATCAGCTGACTCGACCATGTTGCAATACGTGGTATTCTTTTAAAATTATCAGTTTCACCCTCTATCAGTTCTATCACTTGCAAAGTGATCATGAAAATTTGACCAGGTGACAGATGTAATTTGGAATATTAATTAACATTCAGAATGAAGTAGGCGACATAAGTTTTAAATTTTTTTTATCAAATTAATTTCTATCAGGTCTATCACTTGCAAGTGATCATGATCATTTGAAGAGGGAACAGATACAATTTGAAATATTAAACATTTAGAATGAAATTACCCACATAAGTTTCACAAGAATGTTATCACTTTCACTTCTATCAGTTTGTTCACTGATCATGTCTCAAAAGAATATGTTAAATTTTTTTTTACAAATTTTTGTATTTTTAATGGTTCTTCTGGTATGAAAAAGTTAACTTGCTTATCACTTTATAATGTATATGTTTCAATATTATCTAGCAAGCTATCTTTAAAAAAATATACCCAAATCTTTAAGACCGGGATTTTCCACTAAAGATTGACATGCCAAAAAAGTCAGAGCTCTAAAGATGGACAGGCCTTTGGACTAAAGATTGACAATTAAATATTTTGCTGCACTACTTTTATAATAATTAATATTTAATAGTTAAATTAATATAAATCAGTGTATTTTAAAAACACTTTTGTTTTCTATAGTTCCGAAAATGCCATGATAAAATTAAAAAGTAAAGATCTGTACATGTACTTAAAATACCCATTTATTGACATATTTAAATCCAATAGTTGACACATCTGTAAATAACATTAAAATTAAAAACAAAATTATCTTAGCTAACGTAAATTATACAGAAATGCTAATTAAATACTAGTATATATAATACTTAAGAAAAGGAAATTTTTGAAAAACATATTAAAACGAAATAATTACTAAATAGCTAAACTACAGATACAATTTCCTAGAACTGGTAAAAAGTAACTATCCATCGACGTTCAATTCTTTATTGAATTGGTACTTAAAACGATGGCCAGCAATTTTCATTTGGGGAAACTCTTTTTCCAGGAAATGTTACCAGGACATAATAATTTTTTCTAAAGCTTTCTGCTTCTTGTTTGGTCAGTGATTCTGTCATGACCTGATCATATTGTAGAATTTCTGAAGAACTTATTTTATCATCAGTATCAAAAGCTTGCCATTCTTCCGTTGTGTCAGAATCAGACGTGATATCACTCATTTTCTTCGAATTCATTTTATTCCCAAACAGCACAAACTTTCCATTGAGCAATCCCCCATATAAGTAAAGCATGCGTCCACACTATTTCTTGACCTTGCTGCAGAGCTGGGCTACACAACCAAACAGTGGTTAAGCTGTGGAGCGGACATAAAGCATCGCGAGACCCATATTTTACTTGTATGGGGGATTGCCCAGTGGAAAGTTTGTGCGATTTGGGTTTCTTCTTGTTTTTTTCTTCTTTATACCATTTTTTCTTGTTTGACGTTTTCTAGCATTTCTTTTTTCTTTTGTCTCTTTTCTGTTCTAAGGCTGCTTCCATATCTTTAGGTGAGTATTTTAGCAACTGGCGTCTTGGCGCGCTTGTGGCGGCTTCGGTTGTATCGGCGAGCGTCGATCTCCGGAGTTAAGCAGTGGAATGCGCGCCCATAATTTGGATGGGTGTCCGGCGACAGCGGTGTTTTGGGCAGCGGCACACGGTGTTTCTGCTCGAGGAAGCGGACCGAGCAACAACCATCCAAGTTATGGAATGAATGGTGTGTGAATGAGAAGGAGTAGGGGTCAAGGTACAATAAGCCTTCAGGCTGCAGTGCACCACCTAGGGGGCGGTCGTCGGACCTGGGTGGGATGACCCCGAAAGGGTGAAAAAAAAAAAAAAAAACTGGCGTCTTTTGGGCTATTTTCGATAAATCCAATAATTCTGAAAATTGATAAATGCAAATCTAAAAGATCTAATGGTTGACATTACAGTACCAAAAGTTGACAGGGGGTGTCATCCAATAGTTCTGATTGAACAAATTTACTAAAACTTGTATTCCTAGAAATGGAAAAACTAGTGTAAATGAGGGAGAAAAAAAACAGCAAAACATGAAAAAACCTCCATAGAGTCAAAAGTTGACACCCGGTGTCAATCTTTAAAACTTTCTACTTTTTAGGTACCAGTGGTTGACATCCCCCCAATATCATAACAATAAACGATTTATGGCGTAATTCTATTAAAAACTAAAGTTTTAAAGTTTAAGCATGCTACAGTTTAAAAAAACATATCAGTCTATGCTCTTACCTTAGCTATGAAGCACCAAACCTAATTCATTTCTTAATAAAAATCTTTAGAATTAGTAGAAACAGGTCAAGACACATGTAAGCACCAACTTAAAAATGTGAAATATGGAAATAAATTAACCTATAAATATGAGGTTTTTAACGCTCAATGCAGATAGCACTAGCTTTTATTTTCTAATTATATGTACTCTATAAACATTGAAAATTTGTTAATATACTGTATATTGCACATAAGTGTCAATCTTTAGTCCACTGTCAATATTTGGGTCACTAATTACCTTTAGGCCACTGGACTACCTTCACCATATTCAAACACAATGTTCAGGGAGTCTGGGTGTGTTGGCAATTGTACACAAAGGATAGGTAACCTGTGGTGGATAGAGATCTAAAGTACATTCTATGCAAGCAGTCATTCCAGGAAGAATTACACGAGCATTGCCCTTAAATCCTTCAGTGCCTAAAATAATTAAGTATTTAAAGATGTGTTTTTGCTTACATAAAAGGTGATCTAGATGTGATAGTGCTCAAATTGTTTTATGATATTTCATGTGATTCTACCTCCATCAACTAATGGTATAACGGTAGACTGATCCAAAACACCATTTTCATCATAATTTAATAATGATACAAGCACATGCCATTTATCCATCTTCTAGCTGTTATAGAATCTAATCCACAAACTATTACATGAAACTGTTGATAGAATTCCTCATCTTTATCTTGAATAGGACAACAATGAGGGGTTACTTGACAACCTGGAATTCTAGCATTGACATAGTTGGCAGCAACCTAAAACATATTGAATAGCCCTTGTTGGGTACACGACAAGTATACTAAATTCACTTCCCAAAACCCGATAAATCAAAATATGTATCAATGTTCCAGTTACAAGTAGACGAATATGGATAAAATTAAATTAAAAAAGATTTTATAATTGGTAATAAAAAAGCATTTTATACTTCCTGTATACCTACTTGTTATTTTCAGCAGAATAAATTAATTACACTATTACCATACCTTAGCTTTGGATACTCCAATATCTTTATGCCGAAATAAAAACTGTCTGTTGAGATTCGATAAGTCTATTGTGTCCATATCAATAATATGAATGTGTTTAAATCCCATCATAGCCAAGTCTTTAAGTAATTCACAACCCAAACCACCAGCCCCAATAATGAGGATTTTGCAAGTAGAAAGGATGAAATCTAAAATGTCTGGTGAAGGTTCAAATTCAGGATGGCTAAACGGTCCGGGCCTCTAGGACTTTCCTTAGATGAGTCCATCTCTTCTGAGAGGATTCTTTGGTTTCTTCCATGGTAAAAGTAAATGTATAAAATTAATTTTTACCGGCTATATAAACACAAGATTTCTTTAACCTATTTTTTTTATTAAGGCGTAGCGTATTCCATTGACAAAGTTGTGTTGTGTTAAACTCATACTAGTTTAACTAATAGAAGACGCTATTGGCGCGTTCGGAATTGATAAACTTTGTGGTAGGGTAATCTTATAGTTATCCTGCCTGTGACGTCACAAAGCTAATTTCTTTAATTGCTTAGATGCGATAAAAAGATTAAAACCAGTTATCGCTTTTTATTCAAGTTTTATCATTATTTTTGTAATTCAGCTAAACAATATTACTGAAATAGCTAAATTCAATTTAGGTTAATCTGGTTATTAATAATGCTTAAATTAAATATTGAAATGCAGATAATTACCTAGAAACTGACCGCAGCTCCGATTTTAACCAAATTTGGTATACGGATTTTTTGGGGCGCTGATCTCGAATATGAAAGAATTTTTAGTATATAGTCGGAAACGTTTCTTTTCCGAGATATCCATCATCAAAGTTGGTATTTGAACTAATCACATTTTGACTATATTCCCCCTTCTTTATGCACACAATTCTTGATTTAAAGCGAAAGTGGTACACAATATTTGATTTTCTGCTTTTTAAATCTCATTTTTCCAAGTATTTTACTTTTACACTTTTTTTGAATTAATTTGTATAGATTCACTTTCAATCGTCGCAGGTTATGGTGGATGCGCCGGAACAGTTTATGCATGGCTTGCTGCGTTTTTAAAGAAAACCTTCACAATTTATTTAATAAAAGAGGCAAATACATACAAAAACGGGGTTTGAAAAGGAAAAAATCAAATATTGTGTACTTCTTAAAATCAAAAATTGTCTGCTAGAAGAAGGGGGAATGTAGTGAAAATAAGGTTAGTCTAAATATCAACTTTGATGATGGATATCTCGGAAACGAAAAGTTTCCGACTAAAATTCTTTTAGATACGTGATCAGCGCCCCCGTATACCAAAGTTAGTAAAAATCGGAGTTGCGGCCAGTTTCTAGATAATTATGGAAATGCACATCTACATGCTGCAAAACAACTGCTTTTTTCCCCTCGTCGTTAACATGCAGTAATTTTAGGCGTTCAACCAATTATAACCGCGGTAATAATTGGTGTCAACTTTGACGTATAATAAATTGTTTAAACGTCAACATAACCGATTGGTAAATACCGTTTTAGAATTGGTTCTTCGCCTAAAATTGATGATGTGTTCTTGCACCGCACACGGCAAACGTAACGGGTTTTGAATCACTCTGGACATCGAAATTCACTTTAGAGCACCACCAAGGGATTTTCAAAAATTTATTCGATGGGTTGGGATAGATCCAATAAGCTGTTTGTTCAGATTCAATAGAACTTTCATTACTTTCTGAACACATATGTTCCATTTGGCCTTCATTCATCGGTTTCGTGTCAAAACAAAACGTAGCCTTTTTTCTTTGCTCTTGGTCGTGTAGTTTGTGTAATTTTTCAATATTTTAACCATTGTTAAGCTGTAAATGATTAAAAATAAATGTTATATTATTGTTTTTTATACTTTTTCCTCTTAAAATAAACACCCCATAAATTATTAAAACCTACAAAAAACGAAACAACTAATTTTGACACTTCTGTTTAACCTGACTAACCCTGTCTTTCACATGGGTCAGCAGGATCCAAAACACGAGTTAAGAATTCGGGTTTTCGTGGATCCGGTTAACCCAAGATTAATTTTGAAAATGCGTATGGTGCGGACATGCGCATTTAATAACTTCACGGTTTTTAATATTAGTATGGATGGTGGACGGGGAGGATAACCATCTGAATGTTTTAAAAAGTGTCCGTCGAAAGAAGCAACTTAAGGTGGCGCCACAGTAGCCAGAGGAGATTGTTTAACCAATGAGCATGAATTATTAGAGTGAGATACAAAATGAAAAAGGACAGATAGATACAAAATAAAAAAGGAAAGAAATACCAAAATCCCTCCACTGGCTACGGTGGCGCCATCCCAATTTGCTACATTCCGATGGCCACTTTTTCAACTTGTCCACAATAAAAGATGGTTATCCTCCCCTCCACCATCCGTAAATATTAAAGTTAATTTAATTATTTCTATTTTGTCCGTTTTATGCATTTATGTATACAATAGAGTTTATGTGCAATATTTTTCAAATCAAAAATCACAATGCAAGTAATATTAAAAAAAAACTCAATATTAGATTAAGGTTATGTTGACATTGACAACCAAAGACATTTTGCTTTTTGGTTCAAAAGCGTTTAATTTACAAGAGTGGCTTTTCAGTGACGGGGGACAGGGGAAAGAAAAATGTGAGTAGTTTAGGTGCATAACAGTTTCGGGAACTGGAACGCTAAACGCCATAAAGCACTCTATATGCGTCACTCAGTGGCGTAGCGTGCCATGGCAGGGCCCCGTATCACAATGAGTTAGAGCCGGTGACCAAAAAAAATGTTTGAAGACAAAAAAAAAAGATCTCCACTTTCCTAAGAACATTGTTTTTCTCATTTGAGCATTGCTTTTTTCGTTCCCATCAAAACATTTTGAAGACCAAAAAACACAAAAATAAAAGGGCCCCACATTTCCAAATTAGCCGACAGTTTTCCACTTTATTTTTTGCTTACACACCCTATAGCCCGGGGGCCCCGTATTGATACGGCAGTAGCTACGCCCCTGACGTCACTGGAAAGCTACTGGAACGCACATCGCAAATCCTAGAGTCACGTGATAAAATTCTACTCTGTCAACAATCCTGAACCCAGCTCAATACCTAAACAAAAATTAAGTTGGCTAAACACATTTACAAATCTGTGGTTGGCAAGAAATACAATAACATTTTTGAGTGACATTTTTTTTTTTTTTTTTTTTTTCACTCTTTCCGCGGTCTTCGAGTAGTGCGGTTCATGTTTACGTAGAGGTCTACAAAGACCTTCCGGGTAGGCGATTGAAGGCATCGTACGAGCGTGGCTGTACCCTTGGGGACCGAGAAAGATTCACGCTTAATTGGGGCTTCTTTCTTCTGAGGCTAAGCGCTGTGAGTGAAGATTCCTAAAAATCCTGATGTTTTTAGGTTAGCGGGGTGCACGTGTTTTCGTAACGGCCGAGGACGGTGGCGCCCTCTACTGGAAGCGTCAGCAAGTGACAGTGAAGGTTATGCACGACACCAGTAGCAGTTTTTGGATTGACAGTTACAATTTATGCATTGAATCGATTATTATTTTGTTTCGAACAAAAGTAAACATTTGAACCGGAATTTCTGGGAGCGGAAAGCTCGACCATCCAGATTTTCCACGTACGAAGCCCTGGAAAGCATAGTCCGGAAGGGGAGAGCTGGTTAATCGTCTTGCAACGGGACCAACAACAAAGAAAGCAAAGCAAAGACATTTGTTTTGGCGGCAAATGTATCTCATTCAAAGAGAATAGACACTCATTATTTTCCTGGTATTACAATTTTTGTTAGTTTTTAAATAAAAATAAAAACCTTGTAGCTTAAAAGTTTAAAATGAAGTGCACGATACCGGAAATTTCATGGCACAACAGAGAACCAGTACTTAGTTTTGATATTTTTCCTAAAAGTCGAGATTTTTATAGGTTAGTTTCAGGAGGCGGCGATTGTCATGTTCTAGTAAGTAAAAATAATTTTATTATATTGCTTTATTAATAAATATTACGTCGGTTCAAACATAAAACTTTGTTAAATTCTTATACCTTACACTTGATGTATATATTATACCGGGTGGTGCGTCGCCGAGCGGAACGTAGGAAATCCCATGTAAATTTCAAAAGGGTTAATTATTGGCTCCCTTGTATATTTTACAGAAAAAATGTAAAATAACTTTACAGAGACTAATATCTTGAACACTCGTGCCAAGTTTCAAAAAAGTTTTAATAACCGAATCTTGAATTATTCAATTAAATGTATTTGCAAAATTACCAAATTTTTTGGTTCAGGTAAAACCAAACAGGCATCTGTAAAATGAATGTTGTCAATGACATTAGAAAAAGTGTCAATCAATCAGTGCCAGCCTTAAAACAAATTGTTTGCTGGTGGCCATTTACATGGAATTTTCTATGTTCCGCTCGGCTACGTACCATCCGTTAGATAAACAATAGGCTCTTTCTTAGCCAAAATTTTACAATGCTGCTACAGTTAAATATGTTACCAACCTGGAAACATTAAAATTTTTACAAAAATGTCTATAGTTTTTTGTAAATAATTTTTAAAGTTGACAATGTCCGGGAAAATTTAAAGAAAAGAAATAAAATTCAATCTATCTACACCCAAAATTTGCTACCTTAGGTGTACATGGCTACGAGTCTATTATAATTTAGTTAAAAAGTAGTTATTCAATTTTTTAAATGTAGCAGGGTGGTAAACAATCTTGTATATTTGTATTTTAGATATGGCAAATGACTATAACAGAAAGTGGAGCAGTTAATCAAGAAGTTATATCTGACCTTACAAGGCATCAGCGGGCTGTTAACTGTGTCCGATGGTCTACCTCAGGAAAGTATCTGGCCTCTGGGGATGATGATGCAAATATTATAATTTGGCAGTTAAAAACTGATAATATACCTTTGTTAGAAGGTAAGTCAAATTGTAATAAGTAATTTTTAATAGTTAATTTCAGTAATTTGTTTTTTTTTCAGAATTTGGGTACACATGAAAATTTATAACATTAATAATATTCTTGTATTATTCTCAGGAGATTGACATGTCATTGGGCTTCCTGACAAAGTAATAGTTCAGTTTCAGTTTAGTAATTATTGTCAATATGTATTATTGTAATAAATTACACCAGTCACAATTATTTATCTTCTTGAGATTCTTAAAATACATAATTTAAATTTTTAAAATACTTACTTACCTAAAATATATTTTTTTTATATACAGTGTGCAACAAATAGGAAACTTTTTATTTGTAATTTGTCAGAAAATGTCACTTATTTTTAAAAGATTTTAAAAATATTTAAGCTGTAAATGATTATAATGAATGTTTAATTATTGTTTTTATACTTTGTCCTCTTGAAATAAACATGCTTATGGCATTATTAAAAACGAAACAGTTAGTTTTGATACATAGTTTAGTTTAGTTTGGTAATTGAAGACCGTAAATTCAAAAGGGTTTATGTGCCATTTAGGTATTTAAAAGTTATATGTAAAAAACATTGAATGGTCTCTATAACGGCGCATGAGATATGCTATGAATATCCCCACCTTTTAAAAGTGGGTTTTTATCTATGGCATATAGAACCCTCTGCATATTGTTAGGCATTGTATATAGAACCTTTTAAGCAAAAACCCTATTTTTGGTATTTTTGACACTTAGACCCTTTTGAAGTTAAGGTCCTTAATTCTTGTCAATAAATCTTATTTTAATTAAATTACACCAAACTCACAGTTATGTATCTTTTGGAGATTCTTAAAATATATAATTTAAATTTTAGAAATACTAAATGGTAGGGGAATTTGCTGGTTTACTTAGGTGGTACATACAGAGTTGCACAAAAAGTTGGGATGTTTTAGAAAAATTCAAATAATGAATTCAACCCCCTCTAGTTTACAAATAAGAATTAATATCAGATCTGAATAGCTTATGTCAAAAAATCCCTAGATACCGATTTATATTAAAATATTTAAAACATATCAAAAATTATCGAAATATATTAAAAATAGTTTAATTTATAGTACCCTTTTCAAAATAAATAAATAAATACAATGGTGGTTTTTATTTGCCTGCCCTCATCTCGCTATACCTGTCCAATTCATATTAAAAATATTTTTTTTACTTTGACATCCTTTGTTTTTTCTTATTATCAACTTTCAGATATAGGTGTGTTTGGCTAAATTTTAATATTTTGGCATAAGGAATCTGTGGTTTTTCTGTCCATTAATTAGCGGACAACCTGTATAAATATCCACAAAGAATTATGTTCTTGTTTTTGTGCAATCATTTTATTTTTATTTAAGGTGATACAGACGATAAAGAAACATGGATTGTTTATAAAGTTATGCGAGGACACAAAGAAGATGTATATGATCTTTGTTGGGCAATAGATGAGTCAAAGATTTTGTCAGGCAGTGTGGATAATACAGCAATTTTATGGGATGTCCACAAAGGAAAGATGGACCATATTTTGACAGATCATAAGGGATTTGTTCAGGTAAAAATTAGAATTTATAATGTTTTAATGTCTTTAATATTCTATGAATGTTTTGCTTTAGTTCTTTTATAAAACAGTGACTTGCATAAATATTGCCTAACATGGAGAAAAATAATTTATTGGTGTGTAATATATATATGATACTTGTAAAAGTCCCCAAACATACATCACCTAGACTCACTTCTGAAATAATTATAGAATATACAGGGCATTTCATTTAACAGGAGAAAGGGCATATTTTCTGACTTACTCCATATTTTTTAACCCCCGTTTCCCACGGTGTAAGTCTTGCACAAGTTTTATTGTGTATATTTGTCAGCTGGTGAAATCTCTATCGCATGTCATTAAATTAGAACCGGTTCTAATTTTCTAGCATTGCAAGTGAAATTTTTTCGTTACCAACCTAAGAAAAAGTTACTTAATTATTGATTTTGTTAATAAAAGGTGATGTTTTATGTCTGTTTTTTGATTTTTTTATTAATTATAAGAAAATTAGCTGTAGTTTAATTAGTAAGTAAAAGCATCAGCTGTATGGGTAGTGAAAAGATTTCTTTTCTTTTGTTGGTGAACTGGTCAGTCAATATCAGCTAATTTAATGCAGTGTTTGTAATTGTAACGGAATATATGAATATAAAATACCTGACACCACCTGACACACATTTTTACCTGTTATTAGATTTTATATTAGTTTTTCATAATGAATTATTCTTTAGGCAAAAACCTACAGGTGCGAACGCTATATTACAAGTATCAAGAAAATGCCAGTGAAGCAAAAAGAAGATTATGAAAAAGGAAAACAAAATCTACTATTAGATAATAAAAATTTCAATTACTGAAGTTACAGGCGATACCCTGCCTTACCTGTATTTTATATTGATATTATACTAATTTAATTTAATAATATAAGCTGAAAATGAAGGGGCAATAACTCAAAAATCGTTGAATATAGACATTTAGAACGCTTATCAACAATCATGTACAAATGTTAGCAATGAACAAGTTTTATTGTTATTTTAAATATATAAATTTTTTTATTATAAGTCACTGTATAATTTGTAGTTTTTAATTTTAGGGTGTGTCTTGGGATCCAAAAATCAAATTATAGCAACAATAAGCACAGATAGAATGTGTCGAATATTTGACCCCCTTGGTAAACAAGTTAAAGCAAGAATACATAAAGGAAAATTACAAGGTAAGAAAAAGTTTTATTGCATTTTCGAAAATACAGTTTGTGTAAGGTTATCTTTGTAATAATTAAGAGATTTATCTTTTCTGTAATACTTGGCAATTAAAAAAAAAGAAAACTTACTCTAAACAAAAAAGCTACACATTGCCTATAGTTCCAGATGAGCACCACCTAAAAGATAAAGAAGTGAAGTTTTTCCATGATGATACATTCAAATCTTTTTTCGAAGACTAAATTTTACGCCTGATGGATCTTTATTGATTGTACCTTCAGGACATATTGAATCTGACAACTGCAAGGATGTACTTAATGCTACATTGATTTTTACCCTGGATAATTTTATTTCGTAAGTTCTTATTTCTCTAATAATTAAATAAATATGTTGATGTAATATGTACTTTTTACTACTATTATTATAACAAATGTTTTTTTCAGGCCAGCAGTTATTTTACCATTACCACGTCAAAGTAGCACAGTAGTACGATGTTGTCCCATTTTATTTGAACTACATGAAGATGGTCCTGAACCCATTATCAAATTGCCCTATCGTATGATTTTTGCTGTTGGTACTGATCATGATATTTTACTGTATGACACACAACAAACTGTACCGTTTGCCAGGTTTCAAGATATACACTATACAAGGTTAACTGATCTTACATGGTCCCCTGATGGCTTGTTGCTTATAGGTTCTTCAACAGATGGCTTTTGTGGCATTATAACATTTGAAATGGATGAGTTGGGCGTTCCTTGGGTGAAATTGGATTCTGAGGAGGAAGAAAACCCCATGGATATCAGTGGATGTGAAGAATTAGAAGCCAAGGATGAAAATATAGACACAAATAATAAGGATATTACTGCAGTGGAAAGCAATAGCAAAGTAAAGGATGAACCTAAGAAAGAAACCAAGAAAAGGCCAAGTTTCTTGGAGCAGTGGGCTTTAAAAACACCAAAAAGGAAAAAAGTAAACACCGAGGAAAATAAATCTACCAATAAAAAGGAAAATGAAAATAAGGTAATAGAAATTTTAGATTCTCCTGAATCAGTTAATGGTAAAGATGATCCAAAAAGTACAGAAGACAACAGAAAGGAAGTTCCTGTAAATAGATTGATTCCAAGAAGGAAAACTTTATTAACAAAAGATAAAGAAGATGTTAAAGAAATACCTTTCACAAATGATGTCCGAAAAGAAACTTGTAAACCTGAAAAAGTTAATATTTTAGTTCCAAAAAGAATAAAACCTCAAATTATTGACTCAAAACCTAGCACTAGCCAAGAAGAAAATGCGAGTTGTTTTAAAAAACGACAGACGAATATAGATAAAATTAAATTAAAAAAGATTTTATAATTGGTAATAAAAAAGCATTTTATACTTCCTGTATACCTACTTGTTATTTTCAGCAGAATAAATTAATTACACTATTACCATACCTTAGCTTTGGATACTCCAATATCTTTATGCCGAAATAAAAACTGTCTGTTGAGATTCGATAAGTCTATTGTGTCCATATCAATAATATGAATGTGTTTAAATCCCATCATAGCCAAGTCTTTAAGTAATTCACAACCCAAACCACCAGCCCCAATAATGAGGATTTTGCAAGTAGAAAGGATGAAATCTAAAATGTCTGGTGAAGGTTCAAATTCAGGATGGCTAAACGGTCCGGGCCTCTCTAGGACTTTCCTTAGATGAGTCCATCTCTTCTGAGAGGATTTTTGGTTTCTTCCATGGTAAAAGTAAAATGTATAAAATTAATTTTTACCGGCTATATAAACACAAGATTTCTTTAACCTATTTTTTTTATTAAGGCGTAGCGTATTCCATTGACAAAGTTGTGTTGTGTTAAACTCATACTAGTTTAACTAATAGAAGACGCTATTGGCGCGTTCGGAATTGATAAACTTTGTGGTAGGGTAATCTTATAGTTATCCTGCCTGTGACGTCACAAAGCTAATTTCTTTAATTGCTTAGATGCGATAAAAAGATTAAAACCAGTTATCGCTTTTTATTCAAGTTTTATCATTATTTTTGTAATTCAGCTAAACAATATTACTGAAATAGCTAAATTCAATTTAGGTTAATCTGGTTATTAATAATGCTTAAATTAAATATTGAAATGCAGATAATTACCTAGAAACTGACCGCAGCTCCGATTTTAACCAAATTTGGTATACGGATTTTTTTGGGGCGCTGATCTCGAATATGAAAGAATTTTTAGTATATAGTCGGAAACGTTTCTTTTCCGAGATATCCATCATCAAAGTTGGTATTTGAACTAATCACATTTTGACTATATTCCCCCTTCTTTATGCACACAATTCTTGATTTAAAGCGAAAGTGGTACACAATATTTGATTTTCTGCTTTTTAAATCTCATTTTTCCAAGTATTTTACTTTTACACTTTTTTGAATTAATTTGTATAGATTCACTTTCAATCGTCGCAGGTTATGGTGGATGCGCCGGAACAGTTTATGCATGGCTTGCTGCGTTTTTAAAGAAAACCTTCACAATTTATTTAATAAAAGAGGCAAATACATACAAAAACGGGGTTTGAAAAGGAAAAAAATCAAATATTGTGTACTTCTTAAAATCAAAAATTGTCTGCTAGAAGAAGGGGGAATGTAGTGAAAATAAGGTTAGTCTAAATATCAACTTTGATGATGGATATCTCGGAAACGAAAAGTTTCCGACTAAAAATTCTTTTAGATACGTGATCAGCGCCCCCGTATACCAAAGTTAGTAAAAATCGGAGTTGCGGCCAGTTTCTAGATAATTATGGAAATGCACATCTACATGCTGCAAAAAACTGCTTTTTTCCCTCGTCGTTAACATGCAGTAATTTTAGGCGTTCAACCAATTATAACCGCGGTAATAATTGGTGTCAACTTTGACGTATAATAAATTGTTTAAACGTCAACATAACCGATTGGTAAATACCGTTTTAGAATTGGTTCTTCGCCTAAAATTGATGATGTGTTCTTGCACCGCACACGGCAAACGTAACGGGTTTTGAATCACTCTGGACATCGAAATTCACTTTAGAGCACCACCAAGGGATTTTCAAAAATTTATTCGATGGGTTGGGATAGATCCAATAAGCTGTTTTTCAATTCAATAGAACTTTCATTACTTTCTGAACACATATGTTCCATTTGGCCTTCATTCATCGGTTTCGTGTCAAAACAAAACGTAGCCTTTTTCTTTGCTCTTGGTCGTGTAGTTTGTGTAATTTTTCAATATTTTAACCATTGTTAAGCTGTAAATGATTAAAAATAAATGTTATATTATTGTTTTTTATACTTTTTCCTCTTAAAATAAACACCCCATAAATTATTAAAACCTAAAAAAACGAAACAACTAATTTTGACACTTCTGTTTAACCTAAAAAAAAAAACAACCTAAGAACAAAAAACATTGTTTTTCTCATTTGAACATTGCTTTTTCGTTCCAATCAAAACATTTTGAAGACCAAAAACACAAAAATAAAAGTGGCCTCACTTTTCCAAGTTTGCCGACAGTTTTTCACTTTATTTTTTGCTTACACACCCTGTAGCCCGGGGGGCATGTATCATTAGACGATTTCTGGCCCTGTTTGGTACCCCAGTTTGGTTGGTTAAATGCCTACCAACCAATTTCGGGTGTCAAAATAGTGACATCACGCCAACTTTGGCACCTGTTTGGTTTGTCAAATGCTATACCGTGGCTTGTGGGTCGGTAGGATCGGTTTGGTATGCTCTCATCCTTTCTAAAGCTGTTGGGTCTTACTCTAAATTTTATTTCTTTAATAATAAAACATAATATTAATAGTTGCAAATATTTTAATTTAAATATTGCTGTTAAATAAACAATTTTATAAAAACCAATAAAACCGTGTTAGGGTACGTTCCTCTCTCTATTTACCTACCAAAAATGTACCAAACGAATTCGGATGCCACCATACACTGACGTAACGGTTGACGTAAAACATACCAATTGTTACCTACCAAAGTCGGAGTACCAAAACGGGCCGAAGCCTATTGATACGGCGGCGCTACGCCCTGACGTCACTCGGGAAAGCTACTGGAACGCACATCTCAAATCCTTAGAGTCACGTAATAAAAATCCTACCTGTCAACAATCCTGAACCCAGCTCAATACTAAATAAAAATTAAGTTGGCTAAACACATTTAGAAATCTGTGGTTGGCAAGAAAATACAATAAATATTCTTTTGAGTGACATTTGTTTTGGCGGCAAATGTATCTCATTATTTTCCTGGTATTACAATTTTTGTTAGTTTTTAAATAAAAATAAAAATCTTGTTAAGCTTAAAAAGTTTAAAATGAAGTGCACAATACCGGAAATTTCATGGCACAACACGAGAACCAGTACTTAGTGTTTTGATATCTTTCCTAAAAGTCGAGATTTTTATAGGTTAGTTTCAGGAGGCGGCGATTGTCATGTTCTAGTAAGTAAAAATAATTTTATTATATTGCTTTATTAATAAATATTACGTCGGTTCAAACATAAAACTTTGTTAAATTCTTATACCTTACACTTGATGTATATATTATACCGGGTGGTGCGTCGCCGAGCGGAACATAGGAAATCCCATGTAAATTTCAAAAGGGTTAATTATTGGCTCCTTGTATATTTTACAGAAAAATGTAAAATAACTTTTACAGAGACTAATATCTTGAACACTCGTGCCAAGTTTCAAAAAAGTTTTAATAACCGAATCTTGAATTATTCAATTAAATGTATTTGCAAAATTACCAAATTTTTGGTTCAGGTAAAACCAAACAGGCATCTGTAAAAATGAATGTTGTCAATGACATTAGAAAAAGTGTCAATCAATCAGTGCCAGCCTTAAAACAAATTGTTTGCTGGTGGCCATTTACATGGAATTTTTCTATGTTCCGCTCGGCTACGTACCATCCGTTAGATAAACAATAGGCTCTTTCTTAGCCAAAATTTTACAATGCTGCTACAGTTAAATATGTTACCAACCTGGAAACATTAAAATTTTTACAAAAATGTCTATAGTTTTTTGTAAATAATTTTTAAAGTTGACAATGTCCGGGAAAATTTAAAGAAAAGAAATAAAATTCAATCTATCTACACCCAAAATTTGCTACCTTAGGTGTACATGGCTACGAGTCTATTATAATTTAGTTAAAAAGTAGTTATTCAATTTTTTAAATGTAGCAGGGTGGTAAACAATCTTGTATATTTGTATTTTAGATATGGCAAATGACTATAACAGAAAGTGGAGCAGTTAATCAAGAAGTTATATCTGACCTTACAAGGCATCAGCGGGCTGTTAACTGTGTCCGATGGTCTACCTCAGGAAAGTATCTGGCCTCTGGGGATGATGATGCAAATATTATAATTTGGCAGTTAAAAACTGATAATATACCTTTGTTAGAAGGTAAGTCAAATTGTAATAAGTAATTTTTAATAGTTAATTTCAGTAATTTGTTTTTTTTCAGAATTTGGGTACACATGAAAATTTATAACATTAATAATATTCTTGTATTATTCTCAGGAGATTGACATGTCATTGGGCTTCCTGACATAAGTAATAGTTCAGTTTAGTTTAGTAATTATTGTCAATAAGTATTACTAATAAATTACACCAGTCACAATTATTTATCTTCTTGAGATTCTTAAAATACATAATTTAAATTTTTAAAATACTTACTTACCTAAAATATATTTTTTTTATATGTACAGTGTGCAACAAATAGGAAACTTTTTATTTGTAATTTGTCAGAAAATGTCACTTATTTTTAAAAGATTTTAAAAATATTTAAGCTGTAAATGATTATAATGAATGTTTAATTATTGTTTTTATACTTTGTCCTCTTGAAATAAACATGCTTATAGCATTATTAAAAACGAAACAGTTAGTTTTGATACATAGTTCAGTTTAGTTTGGTAATTGAAGACCGTAAATTCAAAAGGGTTTATGTGCCATTTAGGTATTTAAAAGTTATATGTAAAAAACATTGAATGATCTCTATAACGGCGCATGAGATATGCTATGAATATCCCCACCTTTTAAAAGTGGGTTTTTATCTATGGCATATAGAACCCTCTGCATATTGTTAGGCATTGTATATAGAACCTTTTTAAGCAAAAACCCTATTTTTGGTATTTTTGGCACTTAGACCCTTTTGAAGTTAAGGTCCTTAATTCTTGTCAATAAATATTATTACAATTAAATTACACCAAACTCACAGTTATGTATCTTTTGGAGATTCTTAAAATATAGTAATTTAAATTTTAGAAATACTAACTGGTAGGGAATTTGCTGGTTTACTTACATGGTACATACAGAGTTGCACAAAAAAGTTTGTACGTTTTAGAAAAATTTAAATAATGATATTCAACCCTCTTTAGTTTACACATAAGAATTAAGATCAGATCTGAATAGCTTATGTCAAAAATATCCCTAGATACCGATTTTTATTAAAATATTTAAAACATATTAAAAATTATCGAACATATATTAAAAATAGTTTAATTTTTAATATATGTTAATAATAATAATATATATTTAATTTCAAAATAAATAAATAAATACAATAGTGGTTTTTATTTGCCTGCCCTCATCCCGCTATACTACTCCAATTCATATTAAAAATATTTTTTTCACTTTGCCATCCTTTTTTATTCTTATTATCAACTTTCAGATATAGGTGTGTTTGGCTAAATTTTAATATTTTGGCATAAGGAATCTGTGGTTTTCTGTCCATTAATTAGCGGACAACCTGCATAAATATCCACAAAGAATTATGTTCTTGTTTTTTGTGCAATCATTTTATTTTTATTTAAGGTGATACAGACGATAAAGAAACATGGATTGTTTATAAAGTTATGCGAGGACACAAAGAAGATGTATATGATCTTTGTTGGGCAATAGATGAGTCAAAGATTTTGTCAGGCAGTGTGGATAATACAGCAATTTTGTGGGATGTCCACAAGGGAAAGATGGACCATATTTTGACAGATCATAAGGGGTTTGTTCAGGTAAAAATTAGAATTTAAAATGTTTTAATGTCTTTAATATTCTATGAATGTTTTGCTTTAGTTATTTTATAAAACA
>JACEGR010009563.1:0-25549 GCA_014170235.1 Listronotus bonariensis
CTATTTGATTTTCGCGGAGTGCTTTATGGTGAGTTTATAAAAAAATTAGCATTTATCATTTAACATTTTACATTTAACATTTAAGATTTAGCATTTAGTAATTTAGACACTGTTCATAAAAGTATTAAAATTAGATGTTTGGTCATGCGCATTGTAATGATATTTGACTTTTGACAGAAGACAGCCGCTTGCTTGTCAGTAATAACATTGATCCCATTACAAAACTTTATTAATTTCACAATTCGGCGAGTCCATCTTTAACTTAGCGCAGATCAAAACAATAATAAAACCAAAATATATCAAATTATGACATTACAGAAAACATTCCGACATTTGACAGGTTTTGACATGCGCAGTCGAATTTTCATTTAGCATTTAATTTAAGAAGATAAAAGTTGGCCAACTCTTAAATGATAAATGTTAAATCCTAAATGTTAAATGAGTTTTATGAACGTCTACATGAATCACCATAAGCCGAACTTTTGTTAAATACTAAATGCTAAATGTTAAATGTTAAATTAAATGCTAAATTTTTTTATAAACCCACCATTAGTTGAGAATATCGATAGGGTAGTCTAAGTCAACTTTTTTTTCAGTTCTAAAAAATGTAAAAATGTGTTTTATATACAGGGTTTTCGATTATACTTTGACCCGTTTTAAACGGGAAAAACTTTAGAACAAATAAAGTTATGAAGATGCGGTTTTCGCAGCAAACATACATTTTTTAAAGATTTTTTAATTATATATTTGCCATTTGTGACCTTAAGCCACCAGAGAAAAAATGGTCAATTTTTTTTATATAGGGCAACTTTGCTGTTTCAAATGAAACACCATGTATATTTTTTACAATCCTAAATTAATTTTTTTCTTAAAAAAGATAATACAAAGTACATAAGATATAATTGTTTTAAAAACTACTAGATTAATTAATATCTGAAAAATTGACTGTATGACATGTAAAAGTACTATTTGACAATAAAAATTCTACACCACTTTTCGTCCAATTAAATGTGTAATTTAAGTAATGTTACCATGACAGTCCAAGTGTAATTTGTTTTTTTTCTTCTAAGGGTAGCCGGGAGCAAACTATAGTGAAATATTTTCTACATAATTAAATCGTTTATTTTAGAAACAAGCCGACCGACATTTTTTGAAAAAATAAGTTTAACAGCGATTTTTATTGTATTAGGTAAACCTTGTCTTAATGTAAAAGTAGTCATTTATCCTGGGCTTGCGTGTGATTTATCTTATAAGAAAAATTGTATTTGGTACAGAAATCAGTCAAGCAACGGTTCATAATATATTTCTGAAGTAAATTTAATGGTCGGGCTTTGATTGTTTACTTCACCAAACACGTTATGTTGTAATGAGCATGCCGGAATAGTCATTAAAGCTAGTAAAACAGACCATTTTACTGAGTAGAAGGCCTTAGGTTTTTTTTTTAAACTTGACCACCCTGTATCTCCGATATCATCCACTTTTGGAATAAGGTAAGTTAAGCTAGAAAGTCATATTTTAGCCTTAGGAATTTGTGGCATAATTTTTTATTACACCTTTTAAAGATTATTTATTTTAGGTATTGCAGAAATAAGTAAAGTGCAACTAATAGTTATAAAAAAAATAAACAAAATATAAGTATTACAGCGTTAATACAAAAAACATCGGATTTAAGAAGTTTTAGAGTACTATTCTAATTTTTAAAGGCCAAATCTTTATTACTAATAAAGATAGAAACTTTTTGTCGTTTACTTAAAATTTATTAAAGTGAACTTAGCAGGTCTCTAAAATAAACGATCCAATTAAAAAAATTGTTTTTACGTCATTTCTGTCATTTACATACATACTTTAAAAAAATGTTTTGTTTTACCAGTTGAAGGATCTTAGACGTATCATATTATAAATGAATGCTCGATTTTAAGTCCCCAAATGACATTTATATACACCTACAGTTGGTAAAATAATATCTTAGGAGTAAAGAAGTAGAAGTTATTGAAAAGAAATTAAAAATTATTATAATATAAAAAAATTACAATGGTAAAGCCTCAAATTATATAAATTTGCAACTACAATTGGTAAAATGGAAAATATTTATTTTGGTACTTTTTAAGATTCGTAATAATATTATATTGGTTAAAACTGAACTTTTTTACCAAATACCACACGTGCCTAAATTATTCCAGAAATGTTTTCTTTGCAACGAACATAAAAAAACTAGTGGTTATACAAGCAAAAATTTGCTATAGATGCACATAGCCTAGGACGGAGCCTGATTGCTAAAACACGTATCACCTACTTACAAAACATTCTCTTATTTTGCCTCTGTCCTACTATAAAACCGGTGGCACGTGGCGTGGTACTAGAAATTCGTCGGGTTAAATATTTTATGCTGCAATAAATCATTGTTTACAAAGGGTTTCTTTACTTTATCATTTTTTGTGTACTTGACGGCATCGCTTTCAGAATGAATTAAATTTGGACCCATCTTTACCTAAAATGATACAGTAAAAAAAACGCAGCAAGGCTTTATGTTATTTACAACTAGCTATTGCCCGCGGCTTTGCACGCGTTTAATTCGTAGTAAAACAATTCCCCTTACCGCAAAAAATGTGTTTATTTACGACTTCACATTAGGAATCTTGAAATTATCATTGGTTCTTTAATATATTAAGCCTGTTATTACACGTATAATAAATAAATCCGTTGAGTAGTTTTAAAGATCTAAGCATACATACTTATACAGAAAAAGGCGGGAAGGGGCTTTACTTTAGGCCTCTGACATGATACTAAGCGTCAGCGGCTAGTGTTGAGCGGAAAATGTGAGAGCGCTGTCTTTGATCTTTATGCGAAAATAAAGAAATTGATTTTTTAAATTAGCTGCTCGTCGCTGACGCTGGTTATCGTGCCCGAGGCCTTGTACTATGTAGCGATATTAACACAAACCTTTAAAAAAGTAATCTAGCTTCATTGCAACTAAAATTTTGTGAATAGCATATAGCTTTAATACCGTATTTTTTCCATAACCTTGTATGTAGCAAATTTTTATTGATTTTTAAAAATTTAAAATTTAAAAAGGCTGAAATTTAATATTTAAGCAAATTTCGTGAATGGTAAAACATTTTTTTTAATAGTTTATTAATTTTTATAAATATAAGGGTATATTACTTTTAAAAACTTTTTACTTTTTTGACATACCCTGTATCTAATTTAACTTTCAATAAAGCTAACTACTACTAATAAAGCTTGCGACCATGCTTAAACTTCAGAGAAAAATATTTCTTTGAAATTAAAAATAAACAAAAAAATGTTTGTTACACACTTAATGGCTCACACTGAATAGCAGTATTAATTTAAAAATACCCAAGATATGATTATGGTACATTTTTTCTTAATGAGAATATTACAAATCTGGCACTATATTCCTTACTTAGTATATTTTACTTAAACATGAAAAAATAAAATAAAAATATACCTGATATTACCACTTATAAACTGTACCTACCAAGAAGTCTGCTAATTGAATGAATGTCCACCGCATGACGTCACAAAATATTTCATTGAACATGGGTTTGTCAACTAGGTCATTGACGTATTAAGGTACGTCAGAGTAACCGCTCCATCAGTGACGATACAAATAATAATAAAAAAATGAAACCACATTGGAACTTTTGATAACAATATTTAAATGCAAAGTTTGAAAAACAGTAGGATTTTTTTTAATAATCATTAGTTTATATGAACGTATACATATTTACTTTAAAAGGATAATAATTAAATTCTTCTAAAACACCTTTTTGCATAGATTAGATGGCCTAGAAAAACAAGCAGATTGGTAATTTAAATAGTATAAATTTAAGGTTAACACTTCTGACGTACTAAACAAAGATGTTCCAAACCAACTTTGGAGTGCATTAAAACCTGTTTTTTTGTTTTTAATTTACATGATATCATGAAAATTGTTGACGCATTACATTTATTAACATAAAAGTAATTTATTAAACTAATTGTTGACTACAAAATAAACAAAACCAGTGTCTTTTTTCAAAAACCAAAATTTTATTCGCTAAAAAACATTTTTCTTGATTGACTTTAATGAAGCAACTAAAATCAAATGAAAATAGGTGCAAAATTTTTTATTTTTTTCGCTGGGGTTTTTAAGTTGCAAGGTGTAATATTTTAAAATTATTTTTATAGGCATACGCAGGTGCATTAAGAGCATAATTTAAAATTATTATGAATTATACAGGGTGCTCAAAAAAAGATACATATCAAAGTTAGGTTTTTTAAATGGAACACCCTGTATATTAGTCAATTTTTGGATTGTGGTAACATAAATAAGGTAAGTTTTATTAGCGATCCCTATATCAAAATTAAAGGTTTTTGAGATAATTAGGATTTTTCAAAAATACACAATAAAAACAATATTTTAATAAAATTTACCCAACTTATGGTTTACTCCGTATAGTATGTTACAATGGTAAAAAACACATTGTAGTATTAACTTAATTTAAATTGGTCGTTAAAAATTATACAGGGTGTTTAAAAATTAACATATATTTTTGTATACTTTTGAGTGCAAACAACTCGCTTATTTCAAATGGAATACCCTGTATATTTTCAGTTAGTCTGACGCAGAAAATATTTCTCTATAAAACTTTATAAAGGTTGTTTACCCTTTAAACTAATATTTTTTAGTTATTTCCTCCTTTATAACTTTGTGCTCAAGTATCTCAATTGTTCTATAAAAATCAAGCAGGCTAGACTCAGCTTTGACACTATTTTAGCTTACTTAGTAAAAATATACACTGATAAACAAATCCCGATGATATTTCAATCTATGTTAGATATTTTATTCCTAACTTTTTTTTTGGTTAAAATCACAGCCCCTAATAGTTGTCAGAACTGGTAAATTTTTATCTTTTCTAATAATTATTTGTTACCTTTATAAAAAAATGAAAACTTATCCTATTCAAGAACGGGTCGATATTATTTTAGTAATTGGAGAGTGTCATGAAAACTGTTTACTGGCATCCAGAGTTTATGCTCAAAAATTTCCAAACCGAAATCATCCAATTAGACGTTCGCTTGAAAAATTACTTTAAGTATTTAAAACATCAGGAAGTGTTGCGTATACAAAACCAAACAGGGAAAAAATTATTTTGGGAAATGAAGACAACGAATTTCGTATAATTGGTGCTTTAATAGAAAATCCCAATACAAGTCAACGAAAGATAAATCAAGAAACCGGAATAAGTAGAAGGAGCATCGGAAGAGTAGTTGACAAATATAAATATCATCCTTATCACTATCAAATGCATCAGGAACTGTATAAAGCGGACTTTTATAGACGAATTGATTTTTGTTTGTGGGCTTTGGATAAAATAGCGGAAAATGAAAGTTTTTTGATTATGTCCTATTTACGGATGAATCAACATTTCATAATACTGGTCATGTAAATAGGCATAATTTTCACTATTACAGTGAAGCAAACCCACATTTATTTCATACTTTGGACCACCAAAATAGATGGTCTGTTAATGTGTGGGGAGGAATATTGGGAACAAGACTTGTAGGTCCTTTTTTTGAGGGACATTTAAATGGCGCAATGTTTCTTCAATTTCTAAGGTACAATTTGCCAGAAATTTTGAAAAATATTCCTCTTAACATTAGAAGAAATATGTGGCTGCAATTGGATGGTGCTCCAGCACATTTTCAAGCAAATGTAAGACAGGAATTGGATGCAAATTTTCCTCATAAATGGATAGGAAGAGGAGGTAAACAAAGTTGGCCAGCAAGATCTCCAGACTTAACATGTGTCGATTACTTTTTATGGGGATACATTAAAAATGTTGTATATGACATGCCGCCAACGACTGCTGAGGATATGAAGGAAAGAATTAGAGCAGCTTTTCATAGTGTAACACCACAGATGCTAACCAATGTTAAGCAATCATTTGAAAAGAGAGTACGCCTTTGTATCGAAAATGATGGACGTCATTTTGAACATTTATTAAGTGATTAGGTTAGTTAATTTTAATATTCTATTAGTTAATTTTTTATTTTTTACTTTTTTGCTGTTACCCGTTCTGATATATTTTTATTTTATTAAAATTATGTTTGCAAAACAATTACTAATATTTTTGCTTTTATTTTATTAAAAATAAATAGTAATAGCACAGAAAAATATTAATATTTAGGCCCTTTTCTAAAGTAAGTAATAGTAAATGAAATTGCAATGATGCACCTATATTTTAAACCATCGTGCATCGCAGGCCACTAGACTAATGGATATTTTAAATTAATGTTCTTTAAATACAAAACCGATTGTTACCGAACATTATAAAAGTTAGGTATAAAATGTCTAATATAAATTTTATTAAAATAATATCGGAAGGTGATATTAGTGTTGTACAAAGAAAAAAAATATTTTTACCACACAAGCTAAAATAATGTCAGAGCTACGTCTAGCCTCCTTGATTTTTATAAAACAATTAGGTTTTTGGAGCACAAAGTTATAAAGGAGGAAATAACTAAAAAATATTAGTTTTAAGGGTAAACAACCTTAATAAAGTTTTATAGAGAAATATTTTCTGCGTCAGACTAACTGAAAATATACAGGGTATTCCATTTGAAATAAGCGAGTTATTTGCACTCAAAAGTATACAAAAATATATGTTAATTTTTAAACACCCTGTATAATTTGTAACGACCAATTTAAATTAAGTTAATACTACAATGTGTTTTTACCATTGTAACATACTATACGGAGTAAACCATAGGTTGGGTAAATTTTATTAAAATATTATTTTTATTGTGTATTTTTGAAAAATCCTAATTATCTCAAAAACCTTTCAATTTTTGATATAGGGATCGCTAATAAAACTTACCTTATTTTTGTTACTACAATCCAAAAATTGACTAATATACAGGGTGTTCCATTTAAAAAACCTAACTTTGATATGTATCTTTTTTTTTGAGCACCCTGTATAATTCATAATATATATATATATATATATATATATATATATATATATATATATATATATATCGCCCAACTTGAATAAAAAGCTGGCGACTTCACTGGTTGTTCTACCAAATTAAGTCGAACTTCTATAAGTCGAACTTCGATATCTCGAATTTTTGATAACTCGAATTAAATTGGTTGGCAACAGCGCCAGTAGTAAATATTATGTGTAATTTTTACTTGATAACTCGAACTTCTATAACTCGACTATCTTGATAACTCGAACTAAATATTTGGCAACGCCCTCGATAAGTCGAATTTTTCAGGGAATCCCCTAAATACGGATGTTTATATGGGCTTGTTTAGTGTCGGAGGCAGTTCCGTTTCTGCGTTGAGAGGTTTCACAACTATACTGTGGTTTTTTATTGTTAACAAGATGTCACTAAAACGTACTTTAAAGACGTTATCAATTGACGAAAAATATAAATTAATAAAAGAAGTGGAAAGTGGTATGTTCTCCGAATGGGAAGAAGAAGATGAAATTCCTTTATTTTTTCAAGAGAACGTTTGAGAGGAAATAATGAAGAAGAAACACAATTTGAAATAGAATACGATGCGTGGACAAATTTTAAAACCATACCAGATGTTACTTTTAACGACTTCTTGCACGTGATGATGACTGATTTCCTACAGATGAGAGAGACAGACAGCGAAAATGATATGAATGATGGTGATTTAGAGGATGAGGTACAACAACCGCCTTCAAATGAGATGGTCACAAATTCATTAAGTATTTTGCGTTCGTACCTAAAAAGCAATGAAAATACAACCGATTCGTTGTACAATAGTTTAAATAACATCGAAGTGTTTTTCGAAAACCAAAATAAAAAATCGTCACGTCAATCACAAATAACTGACTATTTTAAAAAACCGGAATAATAAAAATACATGCATACATTTCTAATACATATGTATATGTATTTTTATAAAAAATAAATATGAAACGTGTATTTTTAGTACTTTTGTAAAAAACTTTACATATATTTTGTTATACATTTTTGATCTATAAGTACATATATGTATTATGTATTATCATATCCATATCCATAATATTATTATGTGTTTTATTTGATAACTCGAAGTCTTGATAAGTCGAATTATTTTTTTGTCAAGTCGCGGTTCGAGTTATCGAAGTTTGAGAACAACCAGTGAAGGCGCAAGCTTTTTATTCAAGTTGGGCGATACCCACAGCGGAAAAAATTGTAGGGTGGGCAGTAAATGTGTAAGTACAAGATTGAAATTAAATAGACATAGGGCATTTTAAATATATTAGGAGCTTATTTTAAACGTCCTATAAACTGAAAACAAAAACCCCTTCCAGTTACAGCCATTTGTTGGGTAATAAAATAGTTTATTTTAAACGGTGGCTACTGTTTTCACATTAAACCTTACAAAAATTTGCACATCCCTCTTAATTCGGAAGTTGTATTTATTGTTTATCTTATAAAGGTAAAAACCCAATTTTACACTAAGAAAAATCCGTTTATTAAAGTTTTTTTCAGCAGAAAGGTTTTAATGGGAGGAAGGCCTGTTGATGATCACAATTTTATGTGTACGATAAATTTATTAAATATTAAGTTACAACAGCATGATGGCCACAAAAAAATCCAAATATTTGGTATCTTGCAATTTTGTGATAAAAACAAACGGTTTTCAAAAAAATTGTTAGCTTAGTAGGCAGTGGAAACCTAACATTCATATTCTCTAGTGATATATGATATTTTATTCTATATTTTGTTTAATAAATGACATATAATATATTTCGTAATTTAAACTTTCAATGGGTACACATAATTGTCAGAAGTAAATTCGGAATTATTATATATATAATTAATATATTTTGTTTGAATATTTTATTTTATATCTTTATTTTAAACTAAAATTCGTTTATAGTGACATAACCCAGCACCCTATTAATCTTTACTATTGCGACCATAGATCATTTATTCAAGAATTCCGTGATTTCGTATACTTGAATATGAATTAAGATGCTGAGAAGCAAACCGGACCAACCCACAAATTAAAAAAGTCCTTAAAAGGACGTTCGTCGCAAAAAAAACATGTTTTTTATTTTCACTTTGAATACACATTCTTATAGGTGTTGCGGCACTTAATATCAAAATATAGACATTTAAATTTTGCATATTTATCATGTAAGTCCTATCCTAACGGACGTTTTAGCGAACATTTAATTAAATATCTATCAAACTTTTCTTACGACTCTAACCAAAAACTAAAAATCAATATTCGAGGATATAACAATTGTTATTCTTACAAAATATTAAAAAAACGAACAAACGGTACTCCGGTTTGATATAAACAATTTTTAAAGTTAGGTGTTCCTACGGTTCTAACCTTTTCTGTTATAATTTGATAAGAAAAGATGACAAGTTAAATATTTTGCTAAAATTTTTCACGATTTTTGTGTCAGTTATGTCAACGTCTCTAGACACTTTACTGGCACTAGTTTTTGATAGGGTTTGTCATAAATTCTCTAACCAATGTCGGGACACCTTGATTTATGGTATATTTAAGTTAAGCTGGAAACTGTCCCGACATATCGAGACGAATGGCAATCCAACTCCTTAAAACGTTCTTAAAACGTAATTATCTATAGCAGAATTATTATTTATCAGAGCTAGTGTAAACCAATTAACACCACCACATAAAAAAAGTGATCAGTAATTTTGACCAGACCAACTTTTCTATGTTTGTGATGCCCTGAGTTTGATTTGCCCTGCCAGACTTAAGTTTTCAGTAAACTACGAAAACCCTAAAATCGCCGAAAAACGAAAAATGTAAGCGGTGGTTTTCGCGCTTTACCCAAAACTCAAGCCTAATAGAGAAAAACCTTGATCTGATCAAAAGTACTTATAACTTTTTGTTATATGCAGTGTAATTATTCTAAAATAGTAGTTGCTTACTTAGCCTACTCGTGCCCCAAGAAAATAGTTCTATAATAATTAATACTTGTCGTTATTGCTGTTTTTTAGATTTGTGAAATGGTCCGCTCTGGTTCTTGACGCCTCAGTTGAGTAAATGGTTTATGTTTTTAAGGAGTTTTTGCATTTCTTCTTCTTGCTTAAATAGCAGGTTGTTCAAACAGTTGGGCGAGAACTATTTAGGTTGGGCGATCGCCCAACCGCGCCCACTTCTGGCGCGGCGCCGCGCCGCTAAGAACAATAAAATTAAAATTAAATAAAGACCTAAATAAACAATTGCTTTTAACAGGATTTTTCTTGGATTTGAAGTTAATAAAAAGATTATGATAGCATGTCCTGGAACTTATTAGATTGCAAAAACCCACGTCGCAAGAAAAAACATGACGTCCAACGTGAGGCGTTGTAATTTTTTAAATACCAAAAACCCAGATTTGAAGGTAAAATAATAGCAAAAATACCTTATTTTAGCATATTTTAATATGTTTAAACTTAGCCTAAATAGGTACGCGAAAAAACCCTAATTATGCAAAAACGTAAAATTTTTAAGTACTTGGGTTTTTTTCACTCGGTATTTAATTTACCACTTTTAAGTTAAAAGGTACAGGGCTTATAAAATTTTATATTTTTTTTTCGCCCTTTCTGGTCTTCCGCCTGGGTCCGAATACCGTCCACCTAGGGGTGCGCCGCAGCCGTGAAGGCTTATTTTTCCCCATGTAATTAGATTTATTAGGCTTTTGTTAGGCCTAAAGATAACTTCTACGCCTGCAGCTAAAATTTGTTGCCCGAGCTCTGCAAAAGGCAAGGGCAAGGCCAGATGTATTAAAAATATTTTTGTACTACTGAAATTAATATACAAGCATTGATGTAGTAATGTTTTCTTTATTTTTGCTTGTATATCACTTAATATTATACTACACCAAAGAAAAACCGGTAGAAGAAAATTTTGCAAACTTTTAATGTTTTAAATTGTAACCAATAGTATAGTTTTAATATATGTTCAACTAAATAAATTGCTGTTAAAGTAAAATATAGCATATATTAGTTTTATTATTGTTTTATAAATTTAAAAAGATGCGTAAACGTGCAATTTTACGCTCTCATTTGTAAACGCGGACGGTTTTGATACTTCCTTTGCCTCTCAGGGGCGTAAAAAAATATAATTTCTATCGGTCCTCAAATGGAAACGTTAAATTTTATTTTTCAACTGGCCGTACAAAAATAATATTCGTTGTTTTATAATTATTTTTTCTTTATTTTTTGCTTAAGTATCAGGCCCCAAAATAGACCTAAGCAACTTTGACTATACCCCCTGTATATTTTTAACAGTATTAAATATTTGTAAAGTTACTAACTTTAAGCCGAAGAATTCGAAAACTACGTTGAGTTGGCATTTAATAAAGATTACTTCTTCATTCTTAATGCTTAATTTCCGATTGCCGTTTTTCTAAAAAAACGACTTCAAATTAAAAATCGTTTTTTGGTAAATTAGATTTTATCTTTTAATTGATATACCGCATATTAAGTAACGACACGTTTTCGACCTGATAGGTTAGTAAGGTCAAAGTTGGAAGCAACACCTTAGTGCGCGCAGAGGTCCGGGAAGCCCAGCCCAGTGGGTTACGCCGTCCACCCCTCGTCTGGTTCTATTCTATATCTAATACCTCAGTACAAGCTAGTAGGGTTTTTCACAACTTATCCGGACAAACTTTAAGGGCTAGATCTTCAATATAAATATTAAGGAAAAACCTTATTTGTACATTGTCCTTAACGTCTTAGTTTTGAACTACAGGGTAAAAAATTAAAATAAAATATTGTTTTTTTTTAATAACTTTATACCAATATAGATATTTAAAAAGAAAATGGGGGACGCCTTGATGCACTAAAAGACATATTTTGGCATACAAGAAGAAAATCTTATATTTACCAGTGTTGTTCATAGGAGGTTTAAGTTAAATATTGTTTAATAAAAAATGGTTCACCACTGTATTCGAAATAAAAGTCACTTTAAAATTCTCATTAGGTTTGAAACAAATTTGATTCTTTATTTTTTTAATTTGTTGCGTAAATAAATAAAAGTATTATAAAAAAACAATATTTTTTTTTAATGTTTTACACTTTGTAGTTCAAAAACTAAGACGTTTAGGACAATGTTCATAAAAAGTTATTTTCACATTTTTCATTGTGAATTTGCCCTCAAAGTTTGTCGGATATGTTGTGAAACACCCTGAATATTAAAGCTTACATGCTAACCAAAAGTATTTTAAAGAGCTGTACAAAAATACTACATATGATATATCTATCTTTAATAGTTTCGAAAATATGACCATTTAAATCTGAAAAATATTATATGTAATTTTCACCACACCTATAATACCTACTTACAGATCAGAGTCAGACTCTGCATGAGAAATTATGTCTAATATTTTCTTTAGATTCATATTTTCAAAACTCTTAAAGAAAGATATATAGAAATGTAGTACTTTATAAAAGCTCTTTAAAAGACTCATGGTGCTATACTATACGGAGTGTCCCATTTAAAAAATTTAAGTTATGTCAATATATTGTGTTACTAAAAATGTTTTGTGTAATCTTTATACCAAAAAAAAAACTTAATATTTTACTGTACAATTTGGTTTTAAATCATTTTTTTAAGTTAAAAAATAAAAAAGTAATAGACATTTAAAATGTGGACAAGTTATAAGAGATACAGGATCGGTTAAATGGAGGCAAAGTTGCGCAATTTGATGCTCAATAAAATGCCGTTTTTGCGTTTAAAAATTCCGAGTACTTCCGAAGATATTCGAAAAACCGGAATTTTCAATTTTGGTTTCTATTGTTTCCTGGCTATATTTGTTAAGATAACTCAAAATGAAAAACACGTTTTCATGGCCACTTTTTCTGCTCTATAATTCAGTGTGATTAAATATTGAGTCTGACGTTTCGGCTTCTGGCGACCATCATCAACTTAATTTTTTTAAATACGGACCTGATATTTTTTCAATTTAATTAAATCCTTTCATCACTCTTAAAACACTATATATCGCCACTTTGATATTTTCCGACGTTTCGTACAGACAATTCCATCACCAGAATATTGCATATTTATTTAACCATAATACGGCCCTGAACTACATTTTTAGGTAAAATGGTAAAAAAGAATAAACTTATTACATATTCATAATGTTTTATTGCAACTCATTGATATCTAACAGCGGAAATTACTTTATTAACAGAAACTAACCAGCAGGTACTAGAATTCAAGGGAGAACTTCATTTAATGTATGGATTGGTATGTGGAGGAACAAAATTATTGGACCTTTCGTTTACGAAGGGACCTTAACTTCCGAACAATATCTAAATTTGATTAGGAAATGATGTCTTAGACGCCCTAGATAATCAACCTTTGGCAGTATTTCAAGAAATATAGTGGCAGCAAGACGAAGCTCCTGCCCACAATGGAAGGAAAGTAGCTCAATTCCTTACCATATATTTCCTAATAAATGGTTTTGGCAAGATGGCCCGCTAGGAGCCCAGATCTTAGTCCCCTAGATTATTTCCTTTGGGGATATCTTAAGAACTGCTTTATTTTAAAATGCACCTCACGACCTTAGGTACTACGACAAAATTTGATAAGGGAAGTCGCTGCCATTCCTGCGTGAGAACAATTAATCGAGCTGTATTAATAATACAAAGCAAAGCAAGAAAATGCATCGAGGCGGAAGGTTATCTCTTTGAACACTTATTAATAGTGATTAAATTATGTTTTTTTTAATATGGGCACTGAAGATAGTATTACAAATTGTTTATGTAAGCTGATTTGTTGTCTACCTTTTGTATCTTATGTCTAATATTCATGAAATTTTCGGTTAATAAAGTAATTTCCGCTGTTAGATATCAATGAGTTGCAATAAAAAGATTACGAATATGTAATGAAGTTTATTCTTTTTTACCTTACTTACCTAAAAATGTAGTTCAGGGCCGTATTATGGTTAAATAAATATGCAATATTCTGGTGATGGAATTTTTTGTACGAAACGTCGGAAAATATCAAAGTGGCGATATATAGTGTTTGAAGAGTGATGAAAGGATTTACTTAAATTGAAAAAATATCAGGTCCGTATTTAAAAAATTAAGTTGATGATGGTCGCCAGAAGCCGAAACGTCAGATTCAATATTTAATCACACTGAATTATAGAGCAGAAAAAGTTGCCATGAAAACGTGTTTTCCATTTTAAGTTATCTTAACAAATATAGCCAGGAAACAATAGAAACCAAAATTGAAAATTCCGGTTTTTTTTCGAATATCTTCGGAAGTACTCGGAATTTTTTAAAAAGCAAAACGGCATTTTATTGAGCATCAAATTGCGCAACTTTGCCTCCATTTAACCGATCCTGTATCTCTTACGGTTTCCGAAATCCCAATGATGAGCGTCGAATTCGAGCCACCCTTAAAGTTAGGTTTACAAAATTTGGTATTTAGGGGTTATTTGACATGCCTCATTCATCAGTGATATCAGCATTGTTGCTACATTTTAATATAATTGCGGTGTTGTTACATCTCAGTAACTAGTAAAGATTAAATTTTAAAAATTTGGAATGTTACTAAAGTTGACACGCTTCTTTTATTGCAATTAAAATAAATGGGGCATTCCATTTAAAATACCAAAAATATTACGTGGAGCGCAAAACTGGAAAATCTTGCAACAATGACAGTATTACTGTTCAATTCTACTGGCCCTGAAAACCCTTAAATGCCAAAATTTGTAAACGCAGCTTAAGTGGTTTTGGAAATATTTAAGCGCATCTAAACTTTTTACCTACATTGTGTTGTTGTCACATTTTAGCAGCTAGTAAAAGTGGAATTTTAAAAAATTTGTGGACTAAATTTACCCTGCGCAATTTATTGCAATAAAAATAGAAAATGGGATATTATATTTAAAAAAAAAACAAAGAAGATACGTGTAGCAAAAAACAGGAAAATCTGACAATTGTGTCGATGTAACTATTAAATCCTTTATGCCCATGCATAACAAATTGCTATTATTTAAAAATGTGAAATCTTAAAGTAAGTAGGTTATATTTGACATTTTATATAGATATTTAACTTTCTTAAATATTTTTAAATTCTGATTAAGCTCAGACAAAATAAGAGACGCGGAATTTGTTTTAAATCGTTTTGATCTTGACTTTTAAACTTTTTCAAGCTAAAAGATATTTTATTTTTTTATTGGTATAAAATAATTTGACATTACATGCATACAATTTAAATGTAAATAAATCTTTTTAAAATAAGCTTTTATTAAAATTCATTAAAAAGAATAAAATAAACTTTTTTAAAACTATTAACAGTTAACTTCATTACACAATTAAAAATTTAAAAAATAAATTAATTTCTCTAGTTTATTTGTTTATTTATACAGGTTCATCTCACGATAAGCTTTTTAAATCATTTGTGTGTAATAAGGTTAAATGTTAATAGTAAAAGTTTTAGTAAGTTTACTTTTCAGTTATCTGTAAATGTTTCTCAGTCTGTTTATCTCATTTTACATATCGCTTTTGCAAGTTGTTTGACCATATTGTAAAAAAGCATAAGAAGCTTCAGCATGCCATATTAGATATAAAGTTTTTTTTTAATTTTTGAGTTACTTTCAGCAAACCCTTTCATTTGACACCCATATTGTAGAAGTGCATTAGATATATCTAGTTCGCCATCTTGGGTGTTTGGCCTTGTAGCGTTAAAAATAGCGTTACTTTATTTTTTGAGTTACTCTTAGCGTTTGGTACCCATATTGTAGAAATACATTTTAAATAACTAGTTCGCCATCTTGGTTTTTCCGTCATGTTGGATATAGAGTGACGTCACTTTATTTATCGAGTTGGCCCTTTTTTTTGATGCACATATTTTAGAGGTGCATTAAAAATCATTAGACCGCCTTTTTAGAAGTCCGCTATATTTGATAACGTCACTTTATTTTTCAAATTACTCTCAACAAGCCCTTTTATTTGATACCCATTTTGTAGAAGTATATTAAAAATAACTAGTTCGCCATCTTGATAAGTGCGCCATATTGTATTTAGAATGATGTCACTGAATTTTTCCAGTTACCTTCGGCAAGCCTCTTCATTTAATATCCATATTGTAGAAGTGCATTAAAAATAACTTATCCGCCATCTTGGGTGTACCGCCATGTTGAATTTAGAATGACGTCACGTAGCTTATCATACATTGTCATCCAAACTATGTAACGTGTAGGTGCATAAAATTTCAGCTCTCTATCGGTTATGGATTAATGCCTTTAAATTGAGTTGCAGGATTCCACCCGAACATACATACATAACAGGTTAAATAAAAGCTTGTAAAAATAAAACAAGATTTAAAATATAAATAGAAATTTTAATCAATAAATCATTTTGATTAATATGTTAATAGGTAGTTTTATTGCTTTAAAAAACAAATATATAGTATGTAAATTAGATACCTACGTCAAAGCAACTAAAAGACAACAATGAAAGGCTTATAAGGTAGGTATATAAATAGTATCATTTTAAAAATAACATTAGTAAGTTAATATATAAACAACAACAACACACCTTTCAACTATTACGGCATTTGCCAAAACATTTTGCTATTCGGTTAAAAAATAAACACAATTATAAAGAAAACATCACAACAAATTTGTTTATCATTAATATCCAATAAAGCAATAAATAATTTAAGGTTACTTTCAATAATATTTAGGTGTGTCCTAACAATAACAATATAAATACTAAAATTTTTATTTAATTTTTATAATAAACTAGCTATGATTCCCGGCTTTGCTCGGGAGTTGATATGAGATTACGTGGTAGTTGAAATAAAAAAAATAAACTATGACGTAAAAAGTAAAAACATTATTGAAAACATTTTCTCATTATTTATACTACTTGTTTGTAAACAACCCATAACCGTTGTTCTGAATGAAGTTCAAATACTCGACAACAGATGGTGCCACTACACTTAATTTCCAAGTTGAAGGGTTGGAAGAGTCCTTATATCTACTAAAAATACGCCCGTTAGGGTAAAACAGGAACTTTCTTGTTCGAGGGGGATAAAGGGCTATCACACTATATAAGTCCCTTTATCGTATCGGGACTCCTTTTCAAGTTTTATCGGCACGCACATTTTATCAACTTAGTTTTATTATATACTAGCTATGATTCCCGGCTTCGCTCGGGAGTTGAGATGAGACCCAAATAACCGTTGTTCTGTACAAAGTTCAAATACTTGAGAACAGATGGCGCCACTACACTAAATTTCCAAGTTGAAGGGTTGGAAGAGTCCTTATATCTTTAAAAATACGCCCTTTAGGGTAAAACGGGAACTTTCTTGTTCGAGGGGGATAAAGGGCTATCACACTATATAAGTCCCTTTATCGTATCGGGACTCCTTTTCAAGTTGTATCGGACACGCACATTTTATCAACTTAGTTTTATTATATATAATGATAATGATATAGTACAGGTGTACCATATAACCCATTTTGATGGCGATCTTTATAAAGTTTTTATTACTTTTGCCATTTTTTTAGTTTAGAAAGAAAAAGACGATTTTCCGATTTATTACAACGTTGTTATTTTAAAAGAAACACTACATATTTGTACATACAGTGCAGGCCAAATTAAACTTGCACACTTTTTAACTAATAATAACTTTTATCCAACACTTACATATAATATCTACATAATTGATCAGATTTTGAGGATATAAAGTGTGACTATAAGTCACTAGTGAGCTAAAGTACCCTTTAGCTCACTAGTGAATTATAGACTTTAGCTCACTAGTGACTTAAACTAATTCTTTATTACTTCCAACATTTCACAATTAAAAAAATAACATAAAACAACTAATATATTATACTACAATTTATTCGTGTTTATATTAACAGTAATTGTTATATTAGATTTATCTTGCATTACAACCAAACAAGCTTGCTTTCCAAAAAATACAAAATTTTGTTGCTGGTGTTGACAATGACAAGTAACAAATAATGGATGACGTTTTCAAATTATTTTCGGTATTAAAAACGATTTATACGAAAGTGTTGGATAAAATTTTGTATTAGACACGTGAGTTATAACATAGAAGTCACTTAAGAAAATTATTTATTAGATAAGTGAGTTATATTACATATAAGTCACGCAAGAAAAGTTTAAGGTAATTTTCTTAAGTGACTTATATGTAATAACTCACGTGTCTAATACAAAATTTTATCCAACACTTTCGTATAAATCGTTTTTAATATCGAAAATAATTTGAAAACGTCATCCATTATTTGTTACTTGTCATTGTCAACACCAGCAACAAAATTTTGTATTGTCTATAATTCACTAGTGAGCTAAAGGGTACTTTTAGCTCACTAGTGACTTATAGTACACTTTATATCCTCAAAATCTGATCAATTATGTAGATATTATATGTAAGTGTTGGATAATAGTTATTTATTAGATAAGTGAGTTATATTACATATAAGTCACGCAAGAAAAGTTTAACTCTCGAGCCCGAAGGGCTAATGGGAAGAGGTCTCCTCTTTAGGTTTGTCAATTTTTGTCAAAATGATTGAGACAGGACTGGACTTTTACTAAAATACTGTATTTAACTTCGTAGCAAAAAAATCGAATTTAGCCCCCATTGAGCAAATACGTTTTTTTCGCAAACAAACTATAAAAAATATTTAGTAAAAGCGAATCAATCAACAATTTAAAGGTTTAGGAATTATGATTATTCTTGAGAAATGATGCGCCGCAAAAAGCAGGCATTTCTCTTGGTTTCTAACAGGGAACTATTTTTTAGTGTGCTTTTAAAAATTTAAAATGTGAGGTTACCATAGTTGCTGAGTTGAATGCTGATAAAACTTAACAATAAATTAATTAGGATTGAACCTATTAGCCTAATTGAAGATAATTCTGATATCTTTTGCAACAAAGTTAAATGCATCATTCTGGAAAAAAGTCCCGTCTAAATCTATGTGACAAAAATTGCCAACCCTAAAAAATATATCTACCCATTAGCATAGGCGCCCTAGAAAAATTGTTATTTTTGGGGATTCAGAAATTATGATTATTCTTGATAAATATTGCGCCTTATAAAGCATGCATGCTTCTTGTTTTTAACAGAAAACTATTTCTTAGTGTGATTTGAAATTCAAAAATGTGAGGACCATAGTTGCTTAGTTAAAAAAGTGTGCAAGTTGAATTTGACCCACACTGTATATTTGTGTGGACGTTAAAATTAATTTTATATATAAGAAGCATGATGCCACATCTCCGAAATTGACAAGGGTAAAAACACAATAATATCAGTTTATAATAAATTTGATACAAGCTATTGATTTCAATAATAAAAAATAGAGTATTCTGTTTAAAATGTCATAATTCCCTAATTTAGAGATAAAATTATAAACTTGGCAACCTCGCAAATATAATGTTTTATTATTTTTCATGTTCAGTTACCCCTTTGCACAAAATTTGGTTTATATTTATTTGACGGTTACTGAGATAATTCATCTTTCCTGTTTTTTTTACTAACCCTGTAGTGACCTTAATAAAACAGGATTTAAAGAATTTCCTCAAAAATGTAAACCTAATAATAATTAGGTTCTTTTATTCGGCTGTTAAATAGCCTTTAAATTAAACTATTATAAAATAATAAAGCCTAACTGAAAGCGCAAATGAAAACGCAAAAGAATCATACGAACAATCTGGGGCTTATAAAACTTTTCTAAAGCAATTTTCGGCAAAAATCTTTTAATTAATCTGAACTTGTGCTATAATGATAATGCCTTTTGCTGCTATTTTTTATCCTGAAGAATAAAAATGATTTGTTCTTGGGGAATACCTTAAAAATTCTTTTTTTATGTTTTTTTAATCTTTGGACAATCCACGAAGGCTGAAAGCCCAAATACTAACGTACCGTGGGTTGTCTTAAGCAGGGTAAGAG
Source organism: Listronotus bonariensis (assembly GCA_014170235.1). Lineage (NCBI taxonomy): Eukaryota > Metazoa > Arthropoda > Insecta > Coleoptera > Curculionidae > Listronotus > Listronotus bonariensis. The sequence continues at coordinate 19,940 of JACEGR010009563.1, forward strand.
AAAGTTTGTTAACACGGGACTTAAAAACTTGAAGATTTGGGGGGAAGGAAAGACCTCCGCTGGCAGTAGGTTCCACAGTCTAGAAACTCTAGGATAAAAGAACGAACGAAATGGGAAGTTCGGGGCCTGTCCAATTGGACCGTATAGGATGCATACGTGCGGCACCACGAGTTTCTCTGTTAAGAGCTGCAAGAGGAGGGACTATACTGGATAATTCGTCGGAGCAGAAGCCGTAAGAGTATCTATAGAAGAGCGATAGATCTCCCACAGCTCGACGATGGACAAGAGAAGGAAGTCTTATAAGTAAAGAATCATTAATAAGACGAATGGCATCAATGCTGAGGGTTGTAGGGGATGCCATTTCCCAGACATGAGAACAATATTCCAGAGAGGGTCGAATTTGGGACACATACAAAGTGTATAAATTGGAAGGGGAAAAGAAATCAAAGCTTTTTTGACGCCGCGGTGGCTATAGATACAATGTGTTTATGCCAGTTAAGGTTTGTTGTTGTGAAGAAGAAACAAAGTTGGTGCGAGTACTGAACCCTGAGGCACTCCAGCATTAATTTCGTGAAAGCTTGAAGAGTGGCCATCAACAATGACTGATATACGTCGATTAGAAAGATAACTGGAGAGCCAAAAGCAGAGTTTAGTTGGAAGACCATAGGAGGGAAGTTTATTAAGAACTTCGTCATGCCAGACTTGGTCGAAAGCTTTAGATATATCAAGAGCAACGATCTGGGACTCACCTAGAAACTCAAGAGATTTGTTCCAGTGTGAAACGAAGAAAAGAAGATCTGCTGTAGATCTCTTGTGACGAAATCCGTATTGCCTGTCATGTAAAATTTTATGTTTTTCTAAATACCTAAGAATTTGCGAGTTAATGGATTTCTCCTTTACTTTACAAAGCATTGAGAGGAGTAAAATGGGTCTATAGTTGGATGGAAGAGATTTAGATCCTTTCTTGGGATGGTTACAGTAAATTCGTATTCTACAATTAAAAGCATAGAAAATGTTCGAGGTGGGATCGCCTCGTCGTCCAATAAAAGATGAAAGCGGTGTAAACTAGGAGCCGCTGATTTCGTTCTGTTCGAATATGCAGGCTCGATGCAGCAGTGAATTTTCGGAAAGTACATAGCAAATTGGTGGAAGGGATTCCGTGATTTGCCTATGATCGACGATTTGGTTTCCATGCTGGTTTGTGGCCAATGATTTAAAAGAAATGTATACAGGGTGCTTTATCAGTGCGTTGAACACTTAGAGGTTTCATTTAAAGTGGTACATGAACAAGAGATAAAAGTTAATTTTAAAAACTTATTTTGTTCATATGCAGGATACTCAAACTTGCCCTACCAGAATTTTATTTATTTATTTTTTAATGGAACACCCCAAGATCCCATATAAAAGTTGGTATGTAGGTATGTCACATAAATATGCATATATTTGCTACTTTTTGACATCTTACCTCTATATTTTTTAATTTTTAAATTTTGAATTTAAAGTGCCATGAATGCAATAAAACGACAAATTTGAAATCAAGTAGACATAATAGATATGACAATCGTTTGTTTTTTATACCCACTACAGAGTCGCCTAAAGTTTGCAAAATCGTATTTATCATCCTACAATAGTTTTTTGAAATGGATCAAGGGTGGTTTACTATAATAGCTTAAAAGGGTATTATTTCACCGACAGTTTGACACACCACCATCAGTATTTTAGTTAAAAGTAAATCCGTATTAACTAATTATTTTTTCTAATACCATTAACCAGAACATCAACATTTTTTTAGTACCACTTCTAATGATTAATTAAAGTAGAAAAAATAAGCGGTATCTAATGTGGTAACCAATAATTACTTATTGCTCCCTAAGTTCTCTATCAATTAATTCTGAAAAATTCAAAAGCATTTTTCATGTGCTAAAAAATATAAAAAGCATTTTTGTCAAGCTAAGTCTATTGTTTTGTGCATGTTTATCCCTTTGTTTAAATAAAACAGATTTTCCTACCTATCTCTATTCCTTTTTATCCAAACTTTAAGGGTAGTATAGGTAAAAGTTTGGCCACACATAACCGCACCGATGTCCCACAAGACCCGCACCGTAACATGACCGTGTCTCGTACGGTCTGAAACATGTCCAGCCAATGAAATCATACGTTGATCGGATAACGCCAAGGTCTCCCGAACCAAGCTTTGAGTTTACGGGTATTATCTAATATGTCAGCTTATTACATATAAAAATTAAAAGTTAGTGGTGTAAGGTTAATTGTAAACAACAGAATGCAGGAAAAAGTGATTTATTAGGTAAGAAAAAGTGCAAAATTAATTTTATTTTGTAAATATTGTGTGAGCAAAACTTACGAATACATTGGTATTTTTTGTTTTATAAGTTTTTAAAATTCATATTTTGAGAAGTGAAATAAACTATAAACATCACAAGTTCTGATGCAAAATGACTAATCAGAAATGCTTTGCAGCTCGACGCGGCGTGACGTACAACGTTTGGTCGGTGATGTTTGTTTACTTGTTAAAATGTTGTGCTGAGGTATGTGGTCGGGCACAAACCGATGATAATAAGCCCACGGCATCTGATTACAATGGTACATTTTAAAACCGAGACACGACCGTGCTACGGTGCAGGACTCGATGTGGTTATATGAGGCCAAACCTTAATACTGTGTTACCATATTGGTAAGGTTCATTTTTTAATCCGGTGTAATTTAAAGCGTCGTTTTATCGCGTTCATGGCACTCTAGATTAAAAATTAAAAAATAATAAATCTTTAGGTAAGACTTCAAGAAGTAGCAAATGTTGTGTCATTGTACTCGGAAATGTCATTTTCTAATCAAATAAGTAATTATATACCGGGTGTCCCATTTAAAATAAGAAAATTAAAGTTGTTTCTGGCTAGACCAGAAGTAATAGAAAACTTAATACCTAAAACAATGTATACCTATGTACCATATTTTGTTTAATTATCTTAAAAAATATAAAAGCTATTGTGGTGAGCCATTGACTAGGGACACCCGGAATATAAACTAACCTTGGTGGTCACATACATACATTATTTTAGTTGTATAAAAGAACAAAGAGATATAATTTAAAAAATATTAGGTTTGGACAAATGCCGGTATAAATTAAATTATTCCATTTTAGAATATCTTTAAATACAAAATATTTACTTTAAATAATATAATTCCAAGAATTTATTCTACCTAAAAAGTCAAAAGTATGAGATGTTAGTATATTTCAATTTATTTTTAACTTGAGGTCAAGTAGAACTTTTAAAGAATAAATATAATTTATAAGGATATAAACGGTAGCATTAACATAAATTTTAGTTAAACTGAGTACAAAACGACTTTTACGTATATAGTCCAGGCAAAAAGCCTGATTGCAAAAAAAACCTCACAGCAAACCATAGGTATACTTTTGTTTAATGCGTCATAATTATGTAAGAAAATATATTCCTGGCTGAAATAATTCGTTGAAGGTGAAGGGGATGTTTAAGTGTAAAAATGACTTTTTGCAATTTCTAGCTTAATAATGCATCCTATTAAAAGAAAGTTAAATACAAAAGTTGTCTACAATAAAAACCTACAACTTATGTAATTACCATATTTACTATAACTTCAAAAAAATTTAATACCATTTTTTTTGTTTTTAATTTTTATCTTTTACAAAAATAGTTGAATTATGCTGAAATTTTTTAAAAATGTACTTTATACTATTCTAATAATAATTTATTTTTTCATAAATAAGTATTTAGCCGTTATTATAAAAACTTTCCTAAAAAATCTAACCGTCATTTTGATTCATAGTTTTTCATCAATAAAAGGTTCGCTAAGGGCCAAAATGTCAATAATTTGTATTTTTTAACTCTTTTTTTTTAATTTAAGTATATATTTTTTATTGTTTTTTTTTATTGTTGACAAGAAAACGAAAAAATAAAAGAGTTGAACCTTTTTTAATAAAAAAATCATAATGACGCTAAAATTTTTTTTATTATTTGGGTAAGTTTTTCTAATATCGGCTGGTTCTTCATATTTAAAAAAAAATACGGTATTATAAGAAAAGCCTAAAAATATTTGCTCTACATTTTTAGATTAATCTAAGCATTTTTGGAGTATTTTTTTAATTACCATTTTTACTGCAATTTTGCCGGAACTAATATACCCACACTATACGTAAATTTGTAAACCAGTAACTTCGTAGAAAAGATAACATTTTGGCAATAAGGTTTTTATAGTAAGACGGAACCTAACGTTTGGGTTTCATTATAGTTATTACACAATGACCGACAAAATGTTCGCAAATATGGAAAAAAATTAGGGGAAATTCCAATTTTTTGTTTAGCGACCACCTCCGCATGTCTGATAAACTAAAGATCCATGTTGATATATGTCATGTACTGCGGTATGGCGGGAAATTTGGAAAAACTAATATAAAAGTACGAAAAGTGGGGTTGGGTCACAAAATACCAAAAAAAAACAAAGACTCTACGTTACCGTAGAAACAACGAAATACCGAAATGTGATTGGTGTTGGCAAAATAGTTATCCCAAAAGTGATGGTAACCATATATTGTGAAACAGGGCATAAGATTAAAAAGTGCTTAAAATTTAATTTTAGCTGCAAAGTAGTTTAAAAAATGCGAATTCGCCATTTTTTTAAACGTTTTTTTAACAAAACGTAAATGAACTATTTAATTTACCCAACTAGCTTAAATTAATTCAACCTAAACTGTTTCAGTCAAAATAAAACATATTTTTTTGAGTTCTTAACAACTAGAGCTAACAAAATTAAAAAAATAGATTTTCAACAGTACTGCCTGTATTGCTAAGATTTATATCTACAAAATCTTAAATTTACTACCTTGATTGTTTTATGCCATTTTCTATATATAAATATTCTCTACCTAGCGCTAAGGATCCCATAAAATAGTTTGTGAAAATGGGCAAAAATACCCAGTATAAATCAATTTATGAACGTATAATTACTAGATACAGCTTTCGATACGTCAGAGATAAAAAACAAGTCCAGTACCTTTCTCTTTCGGGATCCTGACTTGGTTAGTTATAGGACCACCGCGGAAGGTCACTTTTTCGAATAAAAATAATTTTTAAAATCGGTGCACAATTAACGGAGCAATCAGTGTACATAGCTTTAAGTCAAACTTTTTGCTAAACGCATTTGTCTCAGTGGTTCAAACCGTATTTAAAAATGACAATATAAATATGAGAATCAAGAAAATGTAGGTTTTTAAACTGTTGCGTCACAACCCGATAAGGTTTTAGGTAATGATTATTATTTTTATTTTTAGGGTTAATATGTAGGGTAAAACACCCAATAATTGGCACTTTAAGAAATATTTTTATTTTAATTTACTTTATCTCCAATTTAAAAATACTAAAAATAAATTTATGTAGCGACATATATTAGTTTATTTTTTAAACTTTTAATCCCAATATCTATTTTTAAGATAAAAACCTTTCTACTTTAAAAAACTACATAAATAGTGATTAAAGTTAGTTTTTTAGTTATTGGCATAATATTTTAGTTATTGACAACCAGTTATTGGCATCCTTTTTTCTTCCTATTATCATCCAG
>JACEGR010009564.1:0-25545 GCA_014170235.1 Listronotus bonariensis
CCCCCTTTTATGCCACATCCTTTGTAACGGATTCATTTTTTTGTACCTAAACACACCTAACTGCAAATATGGACATTTAATGATGATATGGCCCTCATATACTTTTTCATATGGTTCTCAAGACTTATTGGTCAAAAGATATAATGATACTAGCCTTGCGATTTCCAAAATATTTCCCCCCTTTTATGCCACATCCTTTGTAACGGATTCATTTTTTGTACCTAAACACACCTAACTACAAATAGGGACATTTAATGATGATATGCCCCCCTCGGAAAGTTGGTATGACCGCCCCTGTTAAGGGGTATTGTCGTCACTCACTTTGAATTAATGCCAAAATAAGTACCTACAAGAATATTTTAGGGAACTATTTGTTTTTTAGAAGTAATTAAAGCATAGCTGTTATAAGAATTTATTCAGATATACAGGGTGTTTTCTAATAGCGGTAAAATTAATAAGAACCTATTTATTAACCTAATCTATAAAAAAAAATTAGGTCCGGCAATGCATTGTTTCTAAAATGCAGTTTATTAAACTTAAAGAATATTCAAAATATTTTTTAATTGATTTGCATTAAATTTGTTAATGTCACTAAAAACAGTAAGAAACTTGTTTAGCACCTATTTAAATAAATTTATTATATTTTATTACTATTAACACATGCTTAACACCTCATATACTTTTTCATATGGTTCTCAAGACTTATTTGTCAAAAGATATAAGGATACTAGCCTTGCGATTTCCAAAATATTTTAAGGGCCATGGCCCCTCTCCCTTTATGCCACATCCTTTGTAACGGATTCATTTTTTTGTACCTAAACACACCTAACTGCAAATATGGACATTTAATGATGATATGGCCCTCATATACTTTTTCATATGGTTCTCAAGACTTATTTGTCAAAAGATATAATGATACTAGCCTTGCGATTTCCAAAATATTTTAAGGGCCATGGCCCCTCCTTTTATGCCACATCCTTTGTAACGGATTAATTTTTTTTGTACCTAAACACACCTAACTGCAAATATGGAAATTTAATGATGATATGCCCCCCTTCGGAAAGTTGATATGACCGCCCCTGTTAAGGGATATTGTCGTCGTCTTCAGAGTCCATTTTGCTTTAGAATGATAATTTTTCTTCGACCGAATAAAACTCTTTTCCCGTATCACATTCATTACAAAAACAACACTAAGCGCCTTGAAAACTATAGCTTCTATGATGTTTGACAATTTCAAATGTCAATTTTGACTGGTGCTCAATTATTAGGAGATAGAGGGACACGCGTATTAAATTATAATACTTTTTTTTCGATACTGCAGCCAAATAATTATGTATTTCTTGAAAATATCGCCAAAGGCAGTGGACAAAATAACATATATTTTTCTTGAAGTAAAGTAACTTTTTCTTGCCTGCTGCATTGCCTCAGGAATCATACCACACCCGGGAGGAAAGTGGCACCTTTCTTCATCGTAATGCAATTAAATATTTTTATTTCGGTAGAAACTTTACATTTATCTGTCTTTTCCATGACTCTTACTACACTCCTGGAAAAGAAAAACCGGACAAACCATTTTTTTTTTTTTTAATTTGAAATATCTTTTTGGTTTTTGACTGACTTCAATTAACTTTTGGTCCAGTTGTGGCTTCTTTCATAAAAAAAAATTATTATGGTGATTGCAAAAGCTTAATAGAATTAGGTGTAATAATTTAAACTCACATGTTTTTACCCATGAATTGGATTTTAAAGCCCACTCTTATTTTAATTTGTTTGTTTTATTTATACCGGTTTATATCTATATTCTAAAAAAATACAAATTCTTAATATACGCTTCTCTGGCGCGCTCGTGGCTGCTCCGGTTGTATCGACAAGCGTCGATCTCCGGAGTTAAGCAGTGAAGTGCGCGCCCATAACTTGGATGGGTGACCGGCAGCACACGGTATTCTGCTGCTCGGGGATGCGGACCGAGCAACAACCATCCAAATTATGGAATGAATGGTGGTGTGAATGGGAAGGAGTAGGGGTCAAGGTACAATAAGCCTTCAGGCTGCAGTGCACCACCTAGGGGGCGGTCGTCGGCCTAGGTGGGATGACCCCAAAAGGGCGAAAAAAAAATATACGCTATAATGCAAATATATTTTTGGATAGTCATATTTACGGAACTAATAAAGATAGTTATGTCAAATGTAGTATTTTTTAAAGATATTTAAAAGATCTTTTTACGGGTGCTATAATATACAGGGTAAAAAAAATACTGATTTGGAAACTAAGAAACCAAGTTAACAAACTTATATTTGTAAATTTTAAGAGAGGTCTAAAAGTATAACTACACACATATTTCACTGTCTTCTTTTAAAAATGTGTGTTCCCTTTTAAAATAAACATATTGATATAAATTTAAAAAAAATGTTGAAAAAAGAGGAGGCTTTAAAATTCGATACACTGGTAAAAAATTGTGATGTTTCATTCCACAGGATGTTCGAAAATTTGGGATGGGGAAGAAATGTAAGGCCGTGTCTAGACTTGCATCAATTTGCCAAACATTCGATCAAACCAAGCAACCAATTAGCGCGCTGCTTTGATGCAAAGAACCGACAAGCTCTGAATCACCGTAGAATCATTCGCCAAGTCCTTTAAATGACGTGAATTCTCCCGGTATGTGCAGCTCGGTGGCGCGGTATTTGGCGCGGCGAATTGTTGCAAGTCTGGACGCCGCTTAGGATTAAAATTCAACAATATTTTTTGTCCGTTTTTTTTTGTCCAGAAGTGTAGATATATGTTTTAGCACGGTATAGATGGTATTATCATATTATTCTCCTGCTTAGGAAGTCCTTGATTCTATTGGTATACGATTACAACATAAATTAGAAAAACAAATGATATTCTGATAACTCAATGGCCTGTATTATACAGCGACAGAAAGTCCCATGTAAATGACAACACGAAGGAGCTGAAATCGTGATAAGGACTGCTGCTAGCGGCCACTTTACACCAAGACCTGGTGTATAATAGCTCTATGGAGATGGTGCCGATAGAAAAAGTCGATGATTTATTTTGGTTCGGCGGGGTTCTGGTTGATTTTAAAAAGAAATAAAGACATGGAAGATGGTTTTCTTTGGGGTGACACAAAGTAGTTGCTAGACACCGAAAAATTGTTTAATATTACAATGAATTAGTTTACAAGTTAATGGAATCCATCTTTGTATATTGTATTATTTAATCCATTTGCTAAATAATAAGTAGTAAAGGGTGTTGCTATATTGGTGGATTAGCAGAGTGGTTAACATTATTATGTAAATCGGTTCTCGAGCCCCAGAAAGGTCGTAAGTATCTTGGTTCTTGGTAATAAATAGGTAATGAGTCCTGAAATAGTCAAAATAATTCCAAGTGCACGAGAAAAACAGTTCTGGTAAGTTCAATAAACAAATTTATAAACATTTACACAATCCCTTTTATTTCTTATTCCATATTCCAACCATTTTGAAAGCGGACAGGTACCGTAAGCATGTTGGAAACCAATTTATATATAAGTCGTCAGGAGAGCTAAAAAGGTTGGAAATCAATTTACCTATAATATTTTTCCATTCGGGAACCACTTTACACGTGCCCTTTTTTAAAGTTGTAAAAAGATAGTTTTTAGAATAAAACTGATAAGCCTAATATTTATTTGCTAAGTTTTAACTATATACTTTAACAGTGTTACATATTCCATATTATGGATATAAATTGCAACACTTAATAATTAATAAGGATTTTACATTAATATACAAATATTATATTTATTTATTTTAAATTATTATTTATAATTTAGTGTCTACCTAATAAATAAAACAACGACATCAAGGTCATCTATGAAGAGCAAAACAAAATGTAAACAAAGGTTTATTTCACACGATCAACATTCATTACAGAACAAAAAGATTTTCATTTCATTGCTGGGAAAATTTTGCTTCTATTATAATTTTTTTATTTATAAATATTTAAAGCCTATTTTGTTTTTTTTTTTCAGGTAAGTCCAATATCAAAGATGGAACTCGGTATGATTACTATGATTTTGACGATAATGGTAAGTAACACCAAAAATGTGCATTATCCAGAATTTATAAAATTCGTGCAAAAAAATACCTGGAAATATTTCTATACTCTACTCTATATATAAATGCCCATAAAACATAAATAAATACAAATACACCTTGAAAGTAACAAATCTCTAAGATTTTTCAAAAAGGCCGCTGCTGACAAGAAGTAATAACCGAGAGACTTATGGTTACAAAAGCTCGCTAGAAATCACACATGTGTAAAATGGCTATATTTACGGCAGCGTATATTTTACCGATGTTCTACATTGTCATTTTAGTACTTACTGATCTTGCCGCGCACGTTTTTATTTCATTATTTTTGAAAATCGCATTTATTTTAATTTAAAAAAGAAAAAATCGTGCCTATTTTACACACTTTTAACTTGTATTTCAGTTTTTAAAAATAAATTAAACCAACTATTTATCATGACGATAAGATATACTCTTAAAACACAAGCCTACTATACAGTATGCTTTAAAAGTTCCATAAAAAAGAAGCCGTTAAATTAAAAATATGCTTTTTCTTCAAGCGGACGAAATCATATTTAAAATACGTTTTTCCACGACCGTTTAAAAATTCTGTTTTTTTAAAAGGGAACATGAAGTTAAAATACTCCATTCTAGTACACTACATAAAGTGTTAGAAAAGTAACTTTTTTAACACTTCGAAGCCTTTTTAACACTTTGAATTAGTATTTTGTTTCTATGCCTACTACAATGAACTTAAATATCAATTTATGCAATCAAACAGTAAACACGACATCAACTGAACCAAACGGTCAAGGTACCTTTGATTTCGTCATTATTTCTTTTAGTTCTGGTTAGTTCTTGTTAGTCATGTGTCACTAGTTTTAAAATTTGACAGTTTGCAAATAAATTAAATAGAAATTATTGAAAATTATTAGAAATAATGAATTTGGCTGACTAAAAAATTAAAAGAAATTTATACTGTTTTAGTATTATTTCTACAAAAAGTACATACAACTTTCCAAAATTAAATAATAAATTCATAGTCAGGAAGAGGATAATTGTCTCTTAAAAAATAGAAAGGCTATGATTTTTTGTTGCAATATCATGGGTGTGCTGCAAAAATTAAAATTAGTAATTAATTAATTGTTTAATATTATTAAAATTTAAAGAAATAATAATAAACATATTTAATAATTTTATTACTATTATATTATTATAATTTTAACAATAATAAAATTTAATGTGGCGTGCGAAAAGTCGCCGAGTGTTGCCTCAATGGAATTGCGTGCCGAAAGTGCCTTTTTCGCACTTGACTGCTTGACCGACTGCTATGCGTCGTTCGGTCAACTGCAGTCGCGTGGGAAAAGTGCCACTTTCAGCACTAGTTAGAAAATACACAATTTTTCTAAAAGTGTTTTAAAAATATCTAAAGGCTAAAAGAATAGTTTTATATTTAATACGTCAAAAATTAGTTCATTACTCATTTTTAATAAGAAAAATATCCCCTCTCAAACAAAAATCAGGTAAGCAAAATTGATCGTTCTATTAGGACGAAAATCCACAGGAAATTATGCATAAGCTGCAGGAATATAAAGCAGGAGACACCAGAGGGACCTGCAGGAAAGAGATTGATATTGTAATCTGCTTAGTAAAAATTGCCCTGGCCCGGAATGTGTACATATTATCATACTATAAAGACGCGTCACAGAATGATGTATAACCCTTAGGACTTTAAAGTCGACCAGAGATTTATTCCTTATGATTTTTCGGTTTGTGCTTAAATTTAAGCCTAGTTCATAAGCTTTGGAAATGCGATTTGCGAATTGCGAATCGTATTCTGATTGGTCAATTAGTACCGAAACATTCGAAAGTTGTTACAAATTGACGAATCGAAACAGGATTTGGAATCGCATTTCGCAAGCTAATGAACTAAGCTTTATCCTGATTTTAAAGACATTATACAGATTCTCAATTCGCCTGTGTGTTTTTTTTGTGTATTTTACTCGATTATTTCGGCGTTTGTGGACCGATTTTAAAAATTCTTTTTATTTGTAAAAGCTCACTTCCGCAATTGTCCAATAAAAAAAACTATGCAGGATCGCACTTTGTTCATGTAGCAAAGCTACCTCTAGTGTGATGATCAAGGGCGCATTCAGCAACTAGCTCAACAATAAACGCTCAATTTTTTTACTTGCAAATAAAAACACCCTGTATAGAACCGCTTGCAGTTTACACTTAAAAACGGACAGAGATAGTACTGCCCGAAACGTAGTGTAAATAATTAAAAATAAAGACAATGTAAGTCCGATATTCTTTAACTATCATTACTGAATCATTATCTACCGCATTCAGACAGATAATGTCAGTATGTTACATGCTAATCTTACTTTATTGGTTTTTAAACAACTGCCCACCTATTTTACTGTAGGTATATTAAATGCAAGAAAAATTAAAACAAATATAATTTACTCAAAATAACTGTTAAAGAAAAGGTCTTTTTTTTAAGGAAACATGATCGTTGTCTATTTTATATTTTCACAATTTAATAATCCTTTTACTCTGTATTGACATTACCAAAAAATAATAATACCTATTTTTGATATTTAAAAATTATTGCACAGTAAAATAAGACCAGGCACTAATAGTACCGGCCTTATTTTGACATCTGAGCTTGCGCAGATGTAAAGTAGGATAAGAACTCCCTTAATAAGTATAGCGACTGACTTTATTTATGTCGGTTTTAGGTCGTGCCTTATTTTGGTCTTATTTTAACTTCGCAACTGTTGAGCTAACCGAACGGCTGCCGACCACAAAATCGACAAGTTTTAGAAGTAAAAATACTTAAAACCTTGTTTTTTAAATGTTTTTTGTAATTGTGTTAAACAAAACCCTACAACACAAAAACAATAAAAAAACTAAAAAAAAAACTGTTTCCCTTTTTTATGTAATGGCACTGTCAACATAATTTGCAATAACTCTAAATTATGAGTACAAGCACTACTTAAATAAGGCCGGTATTAATAATTTCCTGAGCTTAATAATGCAACTTGCAATAATTCTCTATTGAAACTACGTGAATATGTTTATACTTTGTTGAGAACGGAAATATTTTGTTGGTCGACTGTAGTCGGTAAGGACATTAAAATAAGCGCACTCTCACAAAGTATCAGCGTCTACACACCGTGAAATATGGAAAACATCCCTACGTTAAATCGCCGACTTCGACTTTTTGCCAACTTTAAAATTAAAACCTGTGCAAGAAAAAAGTAAACAAAAAGTCAAGCTTCCAAAATAGAAAAATTGTTCGTTTTTTACCTATGTAAATAAAAACATTCTACTAAACGAAAGAGGAAAAAACAATTTAAAAATTCCAATACTTATGATGATAGAGTTGAGTGAGACAGGGTGCATCTCTATGTTAGTTTAAATAAAATTAGTAATCTGGGTTTTAAAATTTCTGTAATTATTTTTGCACTTGTTTTAAAATAATGTTTTAATGTATATACTAAGCTCTTTTAACCCTTTACTATTGCCTATATAACCAAACAATTTTTCCAATAAGGGATCTACACCAAATTATTAAATTTAATAAACATAATTCATTTTTAATGTTTTATTTTAAAATTATTTTAGAATCCCTCTTATTAACCAAACCTTACTCTCTTGGACTATTCTCGGTCTTCCCAAATAATAAAAAATGTTTCGAAATTAGAAAATCAAAATTATTTTTTCAATTTTAAGACGTGTACCAAGGTAAAAGGAATATTATAATAACTGAATTATTTAAAATAAAAAAAATAGATTTAGTTTTAAACTTTTTCTGCAGTTCGCTAATTTCAACAACCTTTACTTTTTATTTTTTGACAATGAAAAGCAGGACCACACAAGTTGACATACCCACGTGGCAAATTTTGAAAATGTTTTTCAGGCCCATTTAGCAAGAATGGTTGCTGCAATTTTAACTTAATATTTACTGGCAGGGAGTGTGAATGTGACATAAAATAAATATATTGTGTTTTAATTTGTTTATTTTTATAACTTCTTTTTATTTTAGATACGTACCAAGTGCCAAGTTATAAATTTACAACCTTCTTAAATTTTATAAATAAAAATAAAAGTTTTTGGGTTCATACTTTTGTGATTTTTTTAAGATATACAAAGCGCGACCCAAAATACAGGGTGGCGCCTTTGCTTTGACCTTGCAGGGTATAGCGAAAACTAAAAAGATAAACCAAATCTAATTGCACAATGTCAATTTTTTTTTAATCAGTGATAAAATTAAATAATGTCTATGATTCGTTTTAAAGATATAGAGTGTTTTTAAATGTTGTCAATTTGGATAGGCACTTGTAACTCCCTTGATATTAGAGATAGAAAAAAAATAAAAAAGTATAAGGGATTTTTATGTAGAATGCAGTGGTGTACCAATACTTTTTTATTAACTTTTATTTTAAAGCTATAACATATTTTTTTTATTGGAACACCCTGTATATCTTATCACTAATGAAAATGTCTCTTTAAAAGACGTTAAATAATACCACATTTGATATATTTAATTTATCATAGTTTCGGAAATATAGCTATCGTCAGGAATTTGATAACAAAATGGCATTTTAAAAATAAAACACCTTGTATATTTTATCATAATTACGAGATTTTAAAGACTTTTAAGAATTTACCACATTTTAAAGAATTTTTTTATAAGTTTCTGAAATATAAGCTTTTAAAATGCTTATATCTACTATCTTTTAGATTTATATGGTTATATTTTTAAAAATATAACATTATATTAAATGTGGTATTTTATTCAACCTCTTTAAAATATCTTTGCAACGGTATTATAATATACAGGGTGTTTCTTTAAAAGAAATCCTGATGATGGTCACATTTCTAAAACTATTAAAAAGTAGATATATCAAATGTAGTAATTCTTATAGCTTTTAGGGAGAACACAAGTTTGTGTTATAACTTTAAAATAAATGTCAATGGAAAAAATATAGGTACATACGCTACTGTTACAAGTGCCTGGCCAAATTGACAAACATTAAGAAATACTCTGTATCTTTAAAACGAATCCATTTAGTCAAAATTTACTTTAACATTGAATTTGTTGCGTTGTCAATTTCTTCTATTTATTTTAGTTTTTCTATACCCTGCAAGCTCAACGAAAAGGTGACGCCCTGTACATTTTTTTAGAAACTCTTTAAAGATAGGTCCAAATTTAATTCATTCTGAAAGCGATGCCGCCAAGTACACAATAAATAATAAAGTAAAGAAACCCTTTAGTGAACAATGATTTATTGCAGCAAATAAATCTTTAACCCAACGAGTTTCTAGTACCACGCCACGTGCCACCAATTTTATAGTAGGCAGATGCGAAATAAGAGAATGTTTTGTAAGTAGGTGATACGTGTTTTAGCAATGTATTTTTATAATTTATCTAAAAATATGTAATTAGGCTGTGTTCGAGGCTGTGTGCCAGAGTTTCTTTATGAGAAGGGGTTTAGACATAAGCAAGACCGGTGATAGCTTTTGTCAGGTACGTGAGGGTGTGAGAATTACGATTTCGGTTGGCAGTTCTGTTCAAAGTTGGTATCATTATCAGCTGATGACAGAGTCGTGCCTTGTCGAAGCTTTGTTTGGTAAAAACTGTGGAAATTGCCATTTTCATTTTGGTTGTATATTTTACAAGGATTTCCAGTTGTTAATGTTTTTGGTTAGTTTAGAGACTTCACATATTATTGGTTCGGATTTTTTAGAGATTTTGATAGTGTTTAGTCGAATAGTTTTCAGTCATTCGTGTTTTTATATACATATGATACTGATGAGTGTCCGCTAATTAATGGTACACAGAAAAACCACAGATTTCTTATGCGAAAATACCCATTTTGGATTTAAACAAACATACCTATATCCAAAAGTTAATGATAAGGAAGATACGGAGTGTGAAAGGGATATAAATATTTTTTATTCATGCATTTCGATAATTTCTGATATGTTCTAAACATTTTAATAAAACTCGGTATCCAGGAGTTTTAAGCTATATATCAGCTATTTATATCCAAGCAGTTGTAATTATAGCTAATACGATGTTATTGAAGGTACATACATACTTTCGGGTGCACTGAATAACTTAAAACGTGAATACCTTTAAAAACGGTTGTCAAGACCGATTCTTACTAAGTATACCTTTTTGTGCAGAAAGCATAGAGAAGCTTACTAGTTTACATACATATAGAGTAGTAACAAAAAATTGGGTAGTTTTAGAGAATTTTAAATATTGTACCCATCGCCCTCTAGTCTACACACAAAAATAATATTTGATCTGAAAAGCTAATGTTTAAAAACCCCTAGATACCGTTTTATTAAGATATTTAAAAAGTGGGGAACAATTATCGAAATAAATTTACTTTTTCTTTTTACTATGACACCCTTCGTATCTTCCTTATTATAAACTTTTGAATATGGTATGTATGTTTGGTTAAATCTTATTATTTTGGTATAAGGAATCTATGGTTTTTCTGTGTACCATTCATTAGCGGACACCCTGTATACAAAGTTTTTAAAATGGTTTTTGACTTACGGAATCATGGAAAATGTTTTGCTCTGCCAGGTACCTCATCGTCCTGTCGTCGCTTTGATAATTTTTAATTTTCAATATTTAAACCACATTTATGTTTTTGTTTTAAGTTATGCCTATTAAAATAATCCAATAAATTTTGTTTACAACATACAGTTCCTTTTTGTTTTCTCCTTGATTCTACGCCACTGATCTGCCTAAAATCAAACATGGCCGAAAATGGCCCGACTTGACGTCACAGCCGCGCTAGCCAATATGGCGAATGTCGTGACCTTATCTCATCAATCAACTTTGGCTGTGTGCATTCAAAAAGGTTTGTTTACTTTATCATTTTTTGTGTACTTGGCGGCATTGCTTTCAGAATGAATTAAATATGGGCCCATCTATACCTATAAACTGTTTGTTGTTTTTCTTAAAAAAGAAACATTCAATATTATTTCAACAATATAAATTTATTTAACTTGTATTTTAGTCATTTATCAAAGGTAAAATAAATCTTGGAAAGGTGAAAAATTTGAAAGTAACCAAAGCCCCAGATGCGTGGTAAAATAAAATAAACCTAATTACACTATGTAGATGATTAACCTTATTCCGCGTTCAGCACTACTGTATGATTATTTATAATACGGATTTAATGAGAAAATTATACATGTGTACGGCTAAATAATGACACGCGGTGTTTAATGGGCAAATTTTATTTTATAGTGCATTGGTTATTTAGACAAATGGAAAAAGATCGGGAGTGATCGCGTGGGTTTTGTTGTCGGAACGACATTTTAACGATAAATCGATTTAGTGGCAATACTTCCACGACATAACCCGAGAAAAAGCAATAACGAGAAGCGACATTAATGTCGGCTGCTTTGAAGTTTTGGGGTCTGATTTTTATAACCTCGAGTTTGACACTGTTGACGTAAACACACCTTATTTTCGAGAAAAATAACTACAAGTTGTAAACAAACAGTCTCTACACTGAAAAACTAATGAAATTGTTTGGCGAAGTTGTTTAGTCCGAGACCTAATGTACTTAATTTTTTTTTAATTTCTACATCATATTACTTAATTATTTATGATTTATTTTTCTATTTGCTACGAAATATTGTGCTTCATGGTATAGGAGTAAGTGAATGCATCATAGATAACGCAAAATGTTTTTTTTTTTAAAGCAAGTGCAATAGGATAGTCTAAGAGGAAGTCTAAAAATTTACTTCAGACTTCACAGATATAGGGTTTACAGGAGCACAACTGCACAGAAAAAAATAATATTTTGACAAAAATTAATTTTTAATAAAAAAAAATTGCTTGTAAAAGAAATACGACTCACAAAGAAAAAATTTTGAGTTTTTGTGCAAAGTGCGCAAAAGCTTAACATTATCATTGGTATTAAGAAATGACCTAGAATGTCTGTAAATTTAAAATTTTCTCTAAAATAAAGTTAAAGAAAATTGTGAGGTTATGTGGTTTTTCAATCTTAACGCTTTAAAGAAAAACGTTTAATTTTTAACATTTATGCATTTTTGAATCTAAATTTGAAGAAAAGTGTCGAGATTTTAACTCGATCAACACATCCAAAGCACATAAGCTCGCTAACTAAAGTCGAAAGGGGAAACAGCTGATTGTTTGACGGAAAGACATCTTGGTTCGCGCATGCTCTATAGATAAACGATTTTGGCGGGAGGCCTAGCTGTCGCTTATCGTTATGTTTCTTCTCGGACATAACTTGGCTGTATTTCCACGGTTCACTTTTGAAGTTAATAGCGACCACAAAAGTGGATATTGTTTGGTTGAGTGTCGCCAGCTTGTACCTAGTTCCGTTTTATAACAATGCTTAAAATTTTGTGGTCGGATTGGCTACTATTAAACCACTTTTTGTGGTCCATATTTACTTCAAAAAGTGACCCGTGGAAACACGGCCTTGGTTTACTGATTTTTTTTACTATTTAATATTTGACAGTAAATCATTAGTTTTAATAATATACGAAAAAATAGCTTTTTCCTTCCTTTAAAGTAAATAAATTTTATTTATTCTATATACAATGTGTCTTTATAGGTCGACGTCATTATTAGAACTTTTTATTATTAATTTTACGGAAAAAGTCATTTAAAAACCTCACAGACAACCATCAGATATTACATTGTATAAGTCATTTACGAGGTTTGGCCAAAACTTTAATTTTTTTCTCAAGAGTAAAATACTTTTGTTTTGCTAATTAAAAAATTGTTACAAAGAAAAGATGTTTAGAATAAAAAAATCACTTTTTAAATATGCAATTTTGCTTATTTACAAGAAAAACATTTCTAATGGTGAAAATGTATGTATGTTTGTACATTAGAGAATTATACATTGCAATTTTTTAATACTTAGAATAAATTTAAAAAATATATATACAAAATTGTGCTATAAAATTTATATTCATTACATGTATTTTATTAATGTAAAATTATAAATTTTTCCTTTACCACAAAGCAAATATTTTTAAAAAAGTTTTTTTGGTAATAAACAAAAATAAATACTTAAATATTATTTTCAATTTTTAACATCTTTTTTACAACCATTTTCGATATTAACAAAAATAAAGGCACTTTACCCTTAAGCAACAATTACATTTTTGGAGAAGCCTCTCAGACGACCTTTACAATTTAATTAATATTGGATGGTTGCCTTTTAAGTTGGGGATCATGCAAAACTTTTTATAAAGAACAAGTTTTTTCGTCAAATTAATAACAGTTAAAGTTTTTCGTAAGACGGGTGCAAATTTAGGTAGACACACCTTATTTAAAACCCTAAACGTAATCTTTCAAGTTTGTGATAAAGCAATTGACAAAATCATTTATTTTTTAATCCTCTGATTACTGAGGCTTCTCGACATTATTTTTTATTGTTTTGGACCCTATATTTTCTATAAAAACCAACATGTTTCCACATAATCTACTTGGACTTTTTGTGTACATGATTAACAGTATTGAACCTAAGAGTTATCGAATAGAGGTAAAAGATATACCGGGTGATGCATCGCCGGGCGGGACATAGGAAATCCCATGTAATTTTTAATGAGGTCAATTACTGGCTCCTAATTATTTTAGAGAAAATTCTATTGAAGTTTATTGAAGAGCATGCAAATCTACGTCCATGATAAAAACTTCATGCTCTTCAATAAACTTCAATAGAATTTTTCTCTAAAATAATTAGGGAGCTAGTAATTGACCCCATTAAAAATTACATGGGATTTTCTATGTCTCGCCCGGCGATGCATCACCCGATATACTGGCAAATATCAGTCAAGCAATTATTTTATATATTAATTGTAGTAATAAGAGGCAAATTTTAAAAATAGTTTTGAAGGGGCAGAGCCGAGTGGGTCCAAGTGCCGAAATCAAAAATTTCCAGAAATCAAAAAATGTAATGCTAGACATCACAGATCATATTGATGGACAAAAACCACTGATATCGATGGATTGCCAATGTTATAACCTGCGCAAAACAAAAGTTACATTTCATGGGCGAAAAACCGTTTTGTACGCAAGCCAGTTGAGGGTGAACGCACCCGACCCCAAACAAACTATCCGCATTATAGAAAAGAATTTGTTGACGGCGTCCTGGTTTTCTGTTCGAAGTACGGTAGCTAATGAGCATTACGGTCAGACCGCGGACGAAGGGTACGGGTGCCGGTGTATGTATTTTGCACGCATGTTCGTCCACCCATTCATTTGTTTACTGCGCGAGGTCGTAAAATCCGAAAAATGCTTCTTGCCACTGCGGATCTAAATGTAGGTTATCTATGACAAAAACAAATAAAGATTTATATTTTGGAACTTATTTCCGCCACTCTTCAATTCTCGACGCGAATACTCTCCTACAGTAGCCGTATTTTCGCCAATGCGCAAACTACCTAAAAATTTAGCTTATTTCTCCAAGAAATTAATTTAATAGCAATAATGATTTGCATTAAAATTCAATAATAGCCGAATGTTTAAATATTAATCTTTTCTCTGTCTTTATCAACACTTGCAAGAATTATAGTTTAATAATATTTATTCATATTTGTTTAATGTTATTGCTCTTTTGTAAATTCCTTTTGCCACTTAATAAATTTTCTTACACAGTTTAGCCATATTTCTTAAAATATCTTTGTGTCATGTGCAGTGCCGGATTAAGGCTACTTGATGCATGGCCTAAGCACTTGAGTCCTGTGGTGCCTTCAAACCATGAAATTTTGGACGACAAAAACAGGTTTTTAAGTATTTTTTCTTATACAAAAATTAAACATCTGTACTTTCTTCTTTCTTTACTACCCTTTATGAGTGCTTCTTTGTGATGCCCCCACAACGTGATGTCCTAAGCAATTGCTTAAAGGCTAATCCGGAACTGGTCATGTGAAAACTGTGGAATGCTATACATGGTGTTCTATAAAGGAATTGAATCAATTGTAATCTCATGGGTTAGTTTTAGTAATAATAGTAATTTATGTAACAAGTGCTTTAATTTAAAAAAATATATTATTTGGCTTTTCTCCAGAATAAAATTAAAAAGTTTTTTAACATTTTATGAAAATTAAAACTTTTATACATTATGTAGAACTATTCTGCTCTTACACAATATAATAAAAGTTATTATTACTTTAAAAGAAATAAAATAATGAAATATTTAATATTAAGTTACTTACAATACAAAGGTTTCAATCTATAAACAAAGGTTCATTAGCACTCGGTTGAAATTATTTTAATCTAATAAAATAAAATCTTTAGAAGATGCCAGACGAGAACTGGGCCAATGGTTGCTTCTCAAAAATGTGGTAAATAATTTACCAAAAATGTGGTAAACTTTTTACGAATGGGGAGTTTGACAGCACGAGCTGTTGGGCGAGTGCGGCAATCCCATGAGTAAAATAAAGATTCTTTATGCATGTGTTACATACTTTATTTTTTCCACAACCATGTAAAAATTTCCCAAAATACCATTTTGTACATGTTTTATTTTTCTAAACTTATTAATTTTAATTTTTGCAGCACAGTCATTATTTTGGAACAAAAAAATCATAGCCTCCTTATTTTTTAGGAGACAATTATCCACTTCATAACTATGCATTTATTATTTAATTTTAGAAAATTGTATGAACTTACTTTTTGTAGAAAGAATACTAAAACAGTATAAATTCCTTTTCAATTTCTTAGTAATCCAAATGCATTATTACTATCAATTTTCAATAATTTCTAATAAATTTATTTGCAAACTGTCAAATTTTAAAACTAGTGACACATGAACTAAAGAAATATAGACGAAATCAAAGATACCTTGACTGTTTGGTTCAGTTGAAGTCGCGTTTACTGTTACATTGTTTAAATTGATATTTAAGTTTATTGTAGTAGGCATTCAAACAAAACACTAATTTAAAGTGTGAAAAAGCTTCAGTGTTAAAAAGGTACTTTTTCTAACACTTTATGTAGTGTACTAGAATGGAGTACTTTATCTTCATGTTAACGATTAAAAACAACAGCATTTTTTTAACGGTCGTGTAAAAAGTGTTTTTATTCGAAAAATTTAGATTAAAATTATTAAACACGTAAACAAACAAATACTATTGCTAACATTTTCAGCAAAATTGCACAAATACATATTTTTGAGTAATCTTGTATCTGTAAAACGGCTTTAAAATCTAAAATAAAAAATGTTACCGCAAAAAAATTAACACACATTTTAACAACATTTAAATACGACCTATGGTCAGTATCAAAACATTAATATGATAGTGAAGTGAATACAAAAATGATAAAAGGAGAAGGCCTGGATTTATTTATAAGGCATATAAACCCAGATCTGGTAGGCCCTAATGTATTATAATTATTATTAACATCTAACTGTTTTTATCAGTTATTTTTAACATTAAATGTAATATAATTTACTTAAAACTCTATTAAAAAAATGCTTATTTAATAAATTAATTCTTGGATAATTAAAAATGTTCTAACTTTTGCCACAGAGGGTGATAAAGTTAAATTAATATATGGGTAGATATCGTTTGTTTTTATATCTGTGATAGTAGGGGCGCCCATGATGATAAATGGGGATTTACTCGAGCGTCATTTACACCTATTGGGTTGCAAAGCTTAAATATTAAGAAGAAAAAAATGTTGTATAATGTATACCTTTTTATCGGTGGGGGAAGTGGCTATAGACTTTTAAATATGTTAAAAAAATATTATTATTATTTCTCCTTGTGGAAATCGTTTGGGTCGTATCGGATTATATATTTTTCGTTATCCCTGAATTATTTTGTCCAAAATAAAAATAAAATCAATAAAAAATTGATTATAAAATTGGCAAATATTTTTAATCACTTTTCATAAAAATTAGGCCTTTTACTAAATAATGGTCCAAAGTCTGGGAAAATGCTTTGAATATTGGAAATCTTAATTTAGAAAAGAGAGTCTGGATTCAGACTTTCAAATTTAAATTCAGCGTTTAAAGCCTAAATTGGGAAAATTATGAATTGGCCATTGGCGTGATTTTGTAAAACATAAAAAAATACAAAGACAAGTCAACAAAATTACAAATTATATACAAAAACCAAACCAAATGTCTTTTCTTTAATACTTCAATTCATCATGTTAGAAAAACTCTATCAAACTATTCTGTTTCAATTTTCCTAAAACCCCAAATTTCCCTTATAGAAATAATGCGTCAATTTAAATAAATAAAAGGGCAATCATCAGTGTAATGTGATTAAGTCATAAATTAATCAAGTCACTAAAAAGAGAGCGTTCCATATGGCGCATATGGTTCACTGAGCTTCAAAATATTTACTTAACGATTTTTGAAGGGTGTAAATGGACTAATAGACTGCTCATTGCTGTTCATGATTAAAAATCATCCTTAAATAATAACAGGTAATTTTAAGCTTTAAAAGAAATGCGTGATTTATTTTTGTTTTATTTTACAAAAATAAATTAAGACAACAAAATGGTTCCTTAAAAATACACTTTCCAGCAAACACTATTTGCCGGCAATATACATTTTTCATATTGGCATTGATGGTAAAGCATTGGCAATTGGTGGCAATACTATGCCAACATTTAATACGCATTAAAAAGTTAACCCTAAATAAACACTAAACGCATTTTTTATCATAACTTATTAATGATGGATGCCATCACATTATCTGCAACACGTGGGCCAATAACGGCCAATTGCCCACTTTCGTGTCTTTTGCTATCTTTTTGTCAATAACTTATTAATGATGGATGCCATCATCCTAAACGCATTTTTTGGCATAACTTATTAATGTTGGATGCCATCATCCTAAACGCATTTTTTCATCATAACTTATTAATGACGGATGCCATCACATTATCTGCAACACGTGGCCCAATAACGGCCAGTTGCCCACTCGTGTCTTTTGATACCTTTTTGCCAACGCCTTGCCATTAAAGAGTGTTGGCAATGCCAGTAAATTAAATGTACATGGCCGGCAAAAAATGTTATAAGTGTTTTAACAAAAATTTATTTAGAATCTTGAATAAAAAAGCTTTAATTTAAATTGACTTTTTAATAATTAAATTATCAAGACACAGACGTTGTTATTTACTGGTAACAATACATTATCTATTTTTGTACCTAACAGTTATATCCCGAATAGGATATAAAAACTACTGGGACTTTTAATCAATTAAAAAAGTTCTCCTGACATTATTCTACTCCCAAACCATATATTATTAGTCCTGATTCGCCAGAGAGTTAAATTTGCATCTCCATAGCCCCTAATAGTTATTAATTCTAGGCTTCTCCAATTTTGATTGGTACAAATTGATCCAGATTAGGGAGTTTTAGCGTTGCCAAACGCTATTTTGCATTATTAGACACTGTTGGTAATTAGTAGATAATAAAACAATAAAAGTCCCTAATTGTACAATTGTTTAAGTAAAAAATATAATTTAAATATATAATTAGGAAACAAAAAGAGCGCTACAAAAAAAAATCTGTTGTCTGCAAAGTCCATACTGACGACAGTTGAACGTGACAACGTCGAAAAATCATTAACTTTATTGCCGCAATTATCGTTGCTATAAACAATTGACACCACATTCACTTTTTATTGCACGCTCACTCAAGTAGGAGAGAAACAGATGTCGAACGACGCGGAGATTGTGCCTCTTTGTCGCTCGTTCCGCGCTATCGCTTGCACTTCAAGCCTTATGTGGAACGCGCGAGATAACGGCACATGAGTCATGGTTTTTGGTGCTTGCAGCCGGGCCCATGGAATTATAAGACGTTGTGACGTCAAAAAATTATTTTTAATCTTGCATTTTACTGCATATCACTCTACAACTATAACCGTAGATATGTGATATAGGAAGTTCTCCGTTGGAAACGATCTGTGCAGATCAGTTTGACTATGAAATTCTACAATTAAAATAACTTTTATAATAAGTAAAAGTATTCTTAGCGTAGTAGCGATAGTACCATCGATTTAATCGCGTATGGATGGGTGTTGGTAAAGTGATGCTCGATTAGAAAAGTGGTCATAAAGTGTGTGTGTAAATTGGTTCCCGAGCCGCAGAAATGTCTGAAAGGTATACTTGTCCCTGGTAATAAATAGGTAGGCAGCTCGGGCACCCGGTGGCTCGGGCAGACACCGATTACCTGGAAAGGTTTATTTACCTTGGGGTGGGTTGATTTATTAATAAACGATTTTGCATTTTTGTTGGGACTTCTGGGTTTCGTATTTAAATAAACAGTTGTGTTACATTTTCGCCATGAATCACGAAATAGCCCACATTTTGAGCGGGCAAGAAAAACAGTTTTTATTAGGTATGGTTTAATTTAATAAACACATTTATAAACCCGCATAAAATCCAGTTTTATTACTTTTTAACTTATTTGGAGGAGGTCGGGTACCGTTAACATGTTGGGAACCAATTAACATATAAGTCGTCAGGGGAACCAAAACGCTTGGGAACCATCATTTCTCCAATAATTTTGATTTGGGAACTAATATACATGTACACCTTACAGACTGACGTGATTTCCAAAATTTAGCGAAAATTTCTACGTCAAATTTTAACGTCAACATTCCAAAAATTTTCTATTGGAAAGAAGAAATCTAAAGGAAAATTTAAACTGACAGAGAGGTATGATTTGACTTGGGAGCTCTTAATATAAGAAAAGATGATGTATAATAGGAAGTTCGCGAAAATGCGAAGTTATATGTTGGTTATTAAAGGTGGTATTATGTAAGAGCTCGGCATGGTTTATTTATAAATGCGCAATTTTTTTTAATGTATTTCTGACAGAGAGTGCAATATAATGATTTAAATAAATTATGTAGGTATAGAGTATACAAAATAAAAATTCACAGAAAAATTAAGGCAGTTAAATGTGCAAATATTTCACATTACCTATATTGAATGTTCAGTATAGATGGGTCCACATTTATTTCATTCTTAAAGCAATACCGCCAAGTTCACAAAAAATGATAAAGTAAAGAAACCTTTTCAAAGGCAGATAGCGCTGACAGAGCCTGATTCCTATTTTTTAGATAAATAAAAAAAACACTGCTAAAACACGTGTCACGTACATAAAAACATCCTATTATTACGCCTCTGTCTTGCCATAAAACCGGTGGCACGTGGCGTGGAATTAAAAACTCTTAGAATGAATTAGATATGGACCCATCTATAACTTAATTGACAAACTTTGAGGGATGGTTTCCAAAACGAAAAATAAAAAACATATTTCATATCAACCTATGTACATACAGCGTGTTCATTTAAAAACTTTCCACTCAAGTTATCTTCGAAACGAGACAGATTTGAGAAAATCGCCGAAACACGTCAAGATATTTATTGAGGGGAACGTTTTTACAAAAAATTGGACGGCGCCCCTTTAACCCCTTAACCACCAGGGCCACCACCCCAAAATTCTTAAAGAGAAGGCGGGTCGAGTGATACATCATTTTAAAGCTCCTGACAAGTACTTTATAACCCTAGAATATGAAGTCAATATCTTCACCTGTTACAAAATGGCGGTACTTTAAAAATTACCTAAATACCTGATTTGGATGGTCATATTTCCGAAACTAATAAAGTTAGATGTACTTAATGTGGTATTTTCTTAAAGCTCATTTAAAGATCTTTTTAATGGTAAAATAATATACAGGGTTCTTAAATAAAAAAATAAGTACTTTTTCTTCTGCCCTGTATATTACTACCAGTATCACCATTAAAAAGACCTTTAAAAGAGCTTTAAGAAAACACCACATTAGGTACATCTAACTATTAGTTTCGAAATATGGCCATCCAAATCAGGTATTTAGGTAATTTTAAAGTACCGCCATTTGTAATAGATATTGACTTCATATTCTAGGGTTATAAAGTACTCGTCAGGAGCTTTAAAATGATGTCACTCGACCCGCCTCTCATTAAGAATTTTGGGAGTGGTGACCTGGTGGTTAAGGGTTAAGGCGCCGTCAATTTTGTAAAACGTTCCCCCTCAATAAATATCTTGACGTGTTTCAGAGATTTTCAAATCTGTCTCGTTTCGAAGATAACGAGTGGAAAGTTTTAAATGAACACCCTGTATGTCCTAAACGTGTTAGCATTAAAACCAGGGGTGGTAAAAATTTAAAAAATAAATTTTGTTTTCTTTTATATAATAACTTTTATACAAATTAGGATATTTAAAAAAAAAAAAACGTTTTCTAAGGTAAATTATTATTTAAAAAAAATGGAAAGCCACCACATTTTTTTAAGATAAAAATATTTTTGTTTAATTAGGGACAGATTGAAAGTCTTGCATTTTTAATTAAATGTACAGGGTGTCTGAATTTGTGGTGGAAAACCATTTTTTTATATTTTGGGGCCCTCCTCGTATTTCAGTTGTCTTATAACTAACATATCAATTTATACCGCCATATGTATATGGAAGCGGCGCTTTAACCCAGCCTGTCAATCTCAAATGTTTTGGGTGTCGGACTGGGCGAACGCGTTCCGTTTTTTGTCAAACAAGTTTTCCACAATGTTTTATACATGAAGTTTATAAACATGTTGCCAAAAATGGTAAGGGTTACAGTCATGAAACCATAAGGCTCAAACACATGTTTCGGGTATCGGACTAGGCGGGTGTATGTAAAACTTGTCCGACAAAAAAGTAACGCGTTCCCCCTCCGACACTCGAAACTTTTGATATTGACAGGCTGGGCTAAAGCGCTACTTCCAAACTTACTAAAAGGTTTTAAAAGGATTATTATAATAAAGTCCATTTTATTACTTTTGTTGTTTTAGGGATTATCTTGTAAATGACTTTTTAAAACAACAAGGCTTCAATATAAAATACATAACTTATTCTCCAAGTTTTAATCTCAATAAATTGTAACTTGATGAAAATTTGAATTTTGTGGGATCAATTTTAATACAACTTTGACATTTTCCTTAAAGGGCAGCGGGCCATAAATTATCAAGGGAAGAGCCACCAGAGCGTGAAGAGATGCTCTATTTTGGATAAGGGGAGTTTATACAGGGTAGTCTTTAATTTGGATAACATAAATCTAATCAGAAATGAAGTGATAAATCATACGCACACACACAATTTAATTGTTAATTCTTTAAAATCTTGACAGGATTTATTAATAGTGTCCGATTTACTATAATTTAATTATTATTTGTAAATTTTACATTTAAGGTTATGCATACTCGTACTGGGTGGCGCCTTTTCGTTGATCTTGTAGCATATAGTGAAAACTAAAGAGATAGAACGAATCTGATTGCGCAATCTCGATTTCAATTTTTAATACCGGTGCCGGCGGTGGTAAACGGGGCGCAAGGCCTTCACTTTATTGAACAGGTAAATGGGGCGCAGGGATCTTGGGTCAATAAAATCGTATAGGTAAACGGGGCGCAAATGTTTTCTTTAAAGTAAAGGTATCAAAATAAAATGTTGGTCTATTTTTAAAAATTTTATTAATTACGAAACATTTATTGCATCAAAAAATATTTACATTGATTCTAGTTTAGCTCTAACATTTTTATCTTTAAGTTTCTTAGTCAAATGTAAACTTTGTATTTTGATGTATGTATGTATGTATCAATCTGACATTCCTTAAGCTTTTCAAGAAAGACATCTATAGACGGATGCGTTGAATAAAACGAAGAGTTAAATTTTGCGTGGAATGACTCGCAACAATTCGTTGTCCTTATAATTGAAGCATTTGATGATACCGACATTTTCTCACTATTAAAATTTATATATATATATATATATATATATATATATATATATATATATATATATATATATATATATATTTTTATTATTAGTGTCAATTATAGGAAATCTTACCTGCCCTGACCCACACCCCTTCACGGGAAGGGCTCGCGCCCCATTTACCTATGATATAAACGTGACCTCACAGGCGTGCAGGTAAAGAGATATTTTCGCGCCCCGTTTACCTCCGTGCTTTAATAAAGATTCAATGGTAAAATCATGAATCATGCCTAACTTAATTCGTTTTGGAGATACAGAGGTATTTTCAAGTTTTGTTAATTTAGCCAGGCACTGTAACTCGATTGATATTAGGAATAGAAAAAATGTAAATAGAAAAGTTTTAGGGATTTTTACGTTATACGTTTTACATAATATTTTTGGATTGACTTTTTTAAAGTTATAGAACAAATTTTTTTTAATAAAACACCCTATATATTTTGTCATCAATAAAAAGGTCTCCTTAAAAGCTGTAAAAAATACCACACTTGATATACATATTTAGTTTGCATGCAGTTTTGAAAATATAGCTGTAATCAGGAATTCGATAATAAAATGGCGTTTTGAAAATAAAACGACCTTTCAACTGATGGTAAAATATAAGAGGTTTTCCATTAAAAAAAAACAACTTTGTGTTATATCTTCAAAATAAAAGCTAATGAAAAAAAAAACTAAGTATTCCTTTAAATTCTACGAAAAAATCCTCAACTTTTTCTATTTACATTTTTCTATCTTATACATCAAGCGAGTTACAAATGCCTGGCCGAATTGACAAAATGTGAAAAACACTCTGTATCTCCAAAACGAATTAAGTTAGCCATGATTTATTATTACCACTAAATGCGCCACCCTGTACACATTAATTTATAGGTTCGCCCTCTCAATTTTCTTTTGATAAGGAAATTAGATAATGGTCCAAGGGCGCCAAGTCTGGCGAATAAACTGGATGCTCATAAAAAATATTTGATATATTTTTTCAAAAGTTCAATTTTGATGACTAACAATTAAGTTAATTAAATTTCAATCTAAAATGAGACCCATTTCACATAAGTAACAATATAAATAAAGTTCTCATTGAACCTGATACATCTAAAATATTGTATTTCAATACGTAGAGTATCCATTTCACACCTGTATGATGGGAGACTTAGCTACGTCATAAGTTCACGGGTTAGATTGGGTAATATATACCTTGCATAGTTAGAAAGGTCCGTGCTGTTTTTTGCCATTGGTACTCTATAATATATTAAGACTATCTTGGGGTAAAACCTTTGGAATTTTTAATGGTAGAATTATTTGATTTTTGCCGTTTTAAAGCTTACAAAAATCTTCTTTTTCTTGGATTTTACCGGCGCTTCATATATTCTCTCTCCATTAAATATCTTGGAAGTACGAAAGCCCAAAATTTTTAAAAATGTCAGATGGATATACCTTGTTTTAATTTTTAGAGTAACATTTATTGGAAGATTTCCATTGGAAATATCTCATTTCAAGGTGTTTCAGACCTGTTGCAGATCTTCTGTATGTATAATAAAATAAAATATTATTATATTTTTTACAAAATTTTTAAAAATGGATATATATCTGGTTTTTCATCTACCCGTATTATTTTCTTACAGGAGTTTATGTAACCACTCTTCATGTTTTTTCTATAACTCAAGTATTTAAAGTCGGTGCCATTTATATCTTCAAAACTACTGCACCGATCCTTTAAAAAAATACCACTATATCTTAACATAATTTACGAGGTAACGCTGCACAGTTGTTTTTAAATTTGTCAATATTTCCAAGTTTTATAAAACCAAATAAGCCAACATGCTCAATGGCTGGCGATGCAAGGAGTGTACTTGCACACCCTTGGCTTTTGAATGAAATACCGCACGGACTTGAATTCAACAGAAAGACGTATGAAAAAGTACGTTTTGTTAGATGAAGACCTTTTTTTCCCTTCAATTTTTTTTTAATGTTCTTAGTTCATATGAAAATAATTAAGGTATTCTACGAAAATATGAGATATCTAAGAAGAAGGTACAGATTTTACGTAAAGCCATTTTTTTGCTCTTTAAATTTTTGGAACCCCCTGAAAGTCATCCTGGCGGCGCCTATGTAAGCTGATTTTTTTATTGGAGTTTTTTACTTTAAAGTGTTCACAAAAAGTAAACATTTAAAATTTTAAGCCGCCAGCTTTACCTGTAGAAAACGAGTATCTTACCATAGAGTCCGACCAAAACTGGTTTTCCGGCCGAAA
The DNA here is from genome assembly GCA_014170235.1 of Listronotus bonariensis. Classification (NCBI taxonomy): domain Eukaryota; kingdom Metazoa; phylum Arthropoda; class Insecta; order Coleoptera; family Curculionidae; genus Listronotus; species Listronotus bonariensis. The sequence goes on from JACEGR010009564.1 coordinate 25,131, forward strand.
CCGAATGTTCGTCCGTGGCTTTAGTTTCGGCCAAAACCGAAACTCACGTGGTCAAATATAAAATATCCTAAAATACTGAAATTTGGTGCATTCTTCCTATTTGTCTAAATTAATTAGGGATATGAAATACAAACACTGTATAATTATTTTGTTTAAATCATTTCTTAAAAATCATGTTTTTTTATAATTCTTTTTAATTCCCGAACATGGCTTCCAGGGTTCGCCAGAGCGTTGCCGCGAGAAATGAAATTAGACGAGCGCGCGCAACTTCCGAAATCATTTTCGGTTTCGGCAAAAGTTCCGGCCAATTAAGGCCGAAACCGAAACTGCCGCCAAAACTTGATTTTTGGCCGAAATTGGTCGACACCGAAAGTTTGGTCGAGCACTTTCTAACGAACGAGCTTATATTTTTGCT
>JACEGR010009565.1:0-25544 GCA_014170235.1 Listronotus bonariensis
TACGTGCGAAACCATGAGTTTATCTCTTGGGAGTTGCAAGTGGATGGACTATACTGGATTATTCCTCGGAGCAGAAGCCGTAAAAATACCTATAAAAAGCAAAATATTTCCTACAGCTCGACGATGGGCAAGGAGAGGAAGTCTCTCAGTAAGTAAAAAATCATTAATAAAATGAACAGCTCTTTGAATAGAGTTAAGAAAGCTTGTAAAAACAATATTCAAGAGATGGTCAAAGCTGGTTAGTTTTGGTTTGGCTCTTTTTATGTCTGGCAGGCGATTCTCGAATCACGTATACTAGTGTCACGTTCGACATTGATAGATTCTTGCATGAAAAACCAGTTAAAACCAGTTTTTTGAGCGAGATTTCATTGATCACGCATTCGACATTGTGAAGTGAGATTCGAGAATAGACCCGCTGTACAGGGTGTCCCATTTTGGTTGTCCCTTATGGGAAACTTGGAAACCATAAGAGATATTAAAAATCCGATACCCCATCCTCGAGCTCTTTTTGGAGAAAACATTTATGGTAAAAACAGATCATCGCTATCGCGAAGCGTTTCAGAGATACAGGGTGATTCTCGATTTTTTCACTTTTTGAATAGGCCCTGTAGCTTTGTTGTTATTACAGATACGAGAAAACTAATTGCACATTATACAGACACTTTTTTCCGTAGAATCCAGTGGCGTAGCCAAAAATTTTTTTGAGCCGTCATTTTTGACATATGACCCAAACATGTTTTTTTTTATTAGGGACACCCTATAAATGATTAGGTAATTAAATTGCTTGTTTTTTTCTGATTAAAATATTATATCATAGTAGGTGGTTTAATAAATTTTTTACGTCAAATATTGGAAAAATTATGATTTTAAAGACGCATTTTTTTATTTTAAAATTTAAATATTTCCTACCACTTTATTTATAAATATATAAGTATGAAATTTTAGTAAATAATATATATGATGTAGAAGATTATTAATACGCATAATAAAAGGATACACGGTGTCTCAATAAATTAAAATATTTTTTTTTATTTTAAAATTTAAAAGTTCCTACAATTTTATTTATAAGGATAAAGGGATGAAATTTTGGTATTTGATAAATGTGATGGTGATAAATATAATTATACATAAAAAAATAATACAGGGTGTCTCAAAAATTAAAATGATTTTTTTTTATTTTTAACTTTAAAAATTTCCTACAATTTTATTTATGAATATATAAGGATGAAATTATGGTGAATAATATATATGATAAGGAAGAATATTATTGTATATATATAAATGATACAGTGGGTCCCAAAAATTAAAAATAATTATTTTTATGTTTAAATTTAAAAATTCATAGCGTCCTTATTTATGAATTTGAAGCAAAAAAATTTTGGGACTGTATTAGTATGATAATGTTGTATAAAAAATAAAAATCAAAGTTATACAGGGTGTCAAAAATTTTTCGATTTTTTTGGACTTTAAATTTTTTTGTTTTTTTTTTGCTCCATTGGTAAAGTTGACATGGAGAATTCATAAAAAATAAAAAAACTCGATACATTTTAAAGTTTAATTAATATAACTTGTTTATTATTGTTGTTGTAAACTAATTTTTGTTTTTTTTTCTACGGAAATGTCTCCTGAGCTAAGGGATGACAGATTCCTTTTAAAACAAAAATATAAAACAATTAATTAGAAAAATAATTAGATCGGCCAAAGCATATTTAAAAATGAAAACAAAATGAGATAAATTGCTCGTTATTTTTTTACCCTTAAGTAGGGGAAAGTGGGGAGGCTTTATACAGTTTTTATATTTTGCTTTGTGGAATGCCGTGTTTTAGGTATATATCTTTTAATTTATGACACACTAGTAGCTTAACTATTTTATATTGTAGTAGAACCTTAATATAATTGAAAATCTACAGGCGCGAGTTTCCATAAGACTTTTACAAAAAAGCAAAATGTATGAATGTACCCCATTAGTGGGGTACATTCATACAACCGAAGGGGCACATTTAACATTACTTTTAATTCGTCATAATTATTGTTGTATACCATACTTTAGAAAAAAAACACAAGAACAGGTTTTATTTAAATCTGTTAATGCCTATTTTAACATCGCAATAGCTTCGTGATATGAACATAAGTGACGAATAGTGAACAGAGTGTCATTAAACGGTCTTTACGTTACATGTATGGTTATCTACCAAAGACATAGTTTTTTGTTTTAGTCAATTATATTTATTAAAAGTTACAATATCAAAATATAAAAAAATATTGCTTATACATTATTAATTATATCAAATAAAAAAACTCTAGTTAACACAAAAATACTTAACTTACAAAACCTAAAATTAATATGTGTATGTTATTAACAGATTATCACCTAAGATCTATGGTAATATCATTACTATGTCTGATAAATTAACTGATCCTTGACATTCAAAGACACAAAGTTCATAAAGCACCCTGTTTTTTTTCGTGAAAATGAAACTTAAACTACTTTATATAATATTTACAACTAAAATCGTCGGTGTAACAAAAATAGTAGTTAAAAAACTATTCATAAAGGGCCAGGGATACAATTATACAGTATGAAATGAATGTGCCCCATATACTTGTGTATGAATCTGCCCCATCACATGGTAATTAATAAAAAATTTGAAATAGAAAAACCGTATTTATCTATATTAATTTACACATTAAATTAGTGCCTTTGTATTATTATAAGAAGGATTAAATAGCAATAATTAATCCAAAAATAGTAACTGGCCATAAAAATGTCCAAAGTTACGTTATGAAATTACTTACGTGAGGCAAAACACGTTCCGTGTTGTGCACTCAATCTTACCGCACCGAAAACTATGAAACTTTACTAGCCTGTAAACACATATAAAAACTGTGTACACACACTTACGTTACTATTTTACTTCGTGTCTAACTTCAGATAAACTCAATGTATATAGGTGCCCCTTGTATGAATCCACCCCACTTTCCCCTATACTTACTGGTATTTGGTTGTTTAAATTTAATTAAGATATTTTGGTCCGTAAGCAAACGACAGATTTTCGTGACTAAAAAAACTTTAAAAGGCTGTACATGAATTGTTGTCAGCGTCACTTGCGGCACCGATGCCGATGGTGGAATTATACAGAGTGCCAAAAAAAGAATTATGTTAAAATTGTGTTTTTTTTTAATGGAACTTTCTATATATTAGTTCAGTTCTAAATTTTAGAAATAAAAAAACATACATTTTATTAGCAAACCTACCTATACCTTACCTTACCTTACAAAAATGTAAGGTTCTTAAGATATTTATGTTTTACCCATCTATTATTGATCTGTAATACCTTAGAAACGGAATATGTTATGGTAGCAATAATACCTGTTATCACACCTAGGGCATTATAAGCGAGCATTATGGTAATGCCCGCTTATAATGCCCTAATGCGCTAATATGGAAATTTTATTGCTTATCCAATTTTATTTCTCTCACAATAAAGATCAAGTTTATACAAAAATAATTTTTCTTTAAACAATACCAAAAATTAAACTTTATTTCCAAAATAACAATTACAATTTTGAAATGTCCCGGAAAATAGCTGATCCCACTATAGAATGGTCGATGTTTTTTGTGATGGTAGCAGCGGTGGTAGCACTAACGCTATTTTGTATAGAAGAACAGTCCATTAATAAATTTTAAAATTTGTTCTCCTTCCAAAACTTTAGACTTCGGGACGTATCCTGTCGATTTAACTTTTAAAATAGATATGAGACGATGGTATTGCGAAATGTCTATATTTTCATAGACCATCAACGTAGACCTTAGGGTGGAATAAACATATGTATTAAAATAAAATAAATAACTTACCAGTTCCTAAAAATATGCCATTAAAACGGTTTCGGTTATTTGAAGAATTGCGTTCGCATCTTTCCAAATACCAAATATGCCATACTCCCGATCATATTGTTGCCTTGATTTAACTGGCAAAAGATTTTTGGTCGCTTTTATGGCCTTTTCTTTTATATTTTGTGGAATTTCTTCCATTTTGAGCAAATCGTTAAATAAAAATGCCAACTGACTAACTGATAGAAACATCAAAGTCAAACTTAACACCAGTCATTATCTACTTACGTATACAGGTACAGGTGCAACTTATTTTTTATATTGGGAATAAATAATGTAATTAGTCATTGAAAAACTCTTTTTGGGTAAAACATAAAGCATTGTATGCACCACGGGCTTTACTGAACTATAATGCCCATCAGGTCGAAATCTAGCTCTCGGGTCAGAGGCCCTCGGGCTATTTCGACCTTCAGGGCATAATTATTATTTTTTAAATGGAACTTTCTGTATATTAGATCAGTTTTAGATTGTAGAAATAAAAATAACATAAATTTTATCAGCAAAACCTACCTATACCAAAAATGTAAGGTTCTTAAGATATTAAGGATTTCTGAAAATTCTTGACACAACAAAAAATATAATTTTAATATATATTACCTTACTTATGCTTGACTTTGTATATTATGTTAGATTGCTAGAACATTAACTGTACCATTACCTACATTTATTTTTTGTACTAAGAATTATACAGGGTGTCCAGAAATTATTACAATATTAAATATCAGTTTCTGGACACCCTGTATAATTTCCAGTAAAAAAATTAAATGTAGATGAATGTACACCCAATTTTCTAGTAATCTAACATAATATAACAAGTCGAGAGTAAGTAAGGTAGCATATATTAAAATTTTGTTTTTGTCAAGAATTTTTAAAAATCACAAAATTCTTTAAAACCTTTCAGCTTTGGTATAGGTATTGCTAATAAAACTTACCATATTATTACTCCTACAATCCAAAAATAAACCAATATATGAGGCTTTTCATTTAAAAATAAAACAAGTTTAATAAGGATCTTCTTTCTGGATCACCCTGTACAATTCTATCATCGGAAACGCAGCTGACGCTCACAATGATTATGTACAACCCTTTTCAAGCATTTTACGAGTTATGGACTGGTTCACAGTCTATTTAAATTGACTACATATTTCTTAGGACTTTTTTACTTTTGCAAATAGTTTTTGATACTTTTTTCTCAAAAAATTTAAACATCCCCTTTTGGTTAAGAATTTATACGGAATTTGATTTTAAATCGACAGGGATATCTTGCGTTGTTTATTTTGATAAAATGTGGTTTTCCTTTATTGAAAATTAGGCAATTTTCAAACCGGTTTTCAAAATTTCTATAATTTATTTTGGCATAATAGTTTCTTGTTTTATCGCTCCTAAAATTAGAGATTCATGTTTTCATAATTTGTGGAATCATGATAACACGTTGTTATACATAGATTTTTTTATTAAATGAAAAATTGTTAGGATAATTGTTTTTACTATACACTGTAATATTTTTTGTTGTCCAATCGTATAGCAGGATCATTTCTCTAAATTAGGAATAAATCAGTTTATAAACCAGTTTTTTAAATTTTCGTAATTTATGGTATTATGATTGTCCGATTTTTTATAAAATGATGCGTTTTTCGTCTCTTCCAAATAACCCTATTTAAAAAAAATGTTCCTATATATAGGAACTGACGTCCTCCACAAGTCTTGACATTATTGATTTTTATTTAAAAAAGCTATTTGCCTTATTAATTACACTTCGCTTATTGGAGGGTTTTTCTTTTGCCTATCATAATTTTAAAAATGATATATCACTTTTTAATATTTTTTTATATAAAAAAATAAGAGAGCATAAATCTGTTGCAGCTAACAGAGAAACACGAAGTGTCACATATATGCATCCCTATATATATGCATGTTGTATTAAATACAACGTTGTTATAAGGCAAATGATAAGTTCGAAAAGAGACAACATTGTTAAAATAAAACATCAAGATTTAAATAATACTACTTTTTTGGACCTCCATTGTCTTTTATTTTTAACTAATACACGACGCTTAAGATATCTATTTTCAGCCGTTTTTTAGTGATAACTCTACAAGCCTGATGATGAAATTATTTCTACCGCTAAAGGAAAGGCAGAAATATTTGCTAAACAATTTGCTGCCAATTCAACCCTTGACCCTCCCGTAAATCATCCAATTCCAGCGGTTACTCCAGTTCCTCAGAAAATGCCCGATATTATTTTTAAGGTAAAACACATTAAGCGTATCCTTTCTTCCCTTAACACCAAGAAATCGTCTGGGCTGGATGGCATAACAGCAATCGTTTTAAAAAAATGTGCTCCAGAACTTGCACCAATCTTAACTTGGCTTTTTCTGAATTTCTTACGCCACAGGTATCTTTCCGGAGAGCTGAAAACTGCACGTGTTTAACATATTCCCAAGAAAGGATCTAAATCTCTTCCATCTAACTTTAGACCAATTTCAATCCTCTCAGTTCTTTGTAAAGTAAGGGAAAAATTAATTAATTCACAAATTCTTAAGTACTTAGAGAAACACAAAATTTTGCATGACAGGCAGTATGGATTTCGCCACAAAAGATCTACAGCAGATCTCCTTTCCTTCGTATAACACTGTTGGAATAAGTCTCTTGAGTTTCTAGGTGAGTCCCAGATCGTTGCTCTTGATATATCCAAAGCTTTTGATCAGGTCTGGCATGCCGCACTTTTTAATAAGCTTCCCTCCTATGGTCATTTTACTAAACTCTGTACTTTGGCTCTCTAGTTATCTATCTGATCGACGTATATCAGTTATTGTGGACGGTCATTTTTCAAGCTTTTACCAAGTAAATGCTGGAGTCCCTCAGGGCTCAGTTCTGACACTAACATTGTTTCTTCTTCACATCAACGACCTTCTCTTGTCCACAACTCATAGTTTCGCCGACGATAGTCTATTTTTCAGGTTCCTAAACCCATCACTAAACCTGACTTGGAAAACAAACGCAGAGCGATGCAGATATCTCTTTCGCAAGATCTTAACTTAATATTGGATTGGGGCGCCAAAAATCTTGTCCATTTTAATGCATCCAAAACACAATCATGTTCCTTGTCGCGAAAAGAGTCATCAAATACTCATCCTCTACTTATAAGTGGCCAAGTTTTACAGAGCAAAGACACCTTTAATCTTGTGGGCGTCACATTTGAAAGTAACCTTAACTGGCATAAACACATTGTATCTATAGCCACGGCAGCTTCAAAAAAGCTTGGATTTCTCTTTCGAGCTAAAAAGTATTTTTCCGCTTCTAATTTATACACTTTATATGTGTCCCAAATCCGACCTTCCTTGGAATATTGTTCTCATATCTGGGGCATGGCGTCCCCCACAACCCTAAGCATTCTTGATTCTATTCAAAGAAGAGCTATTCGTCTCATTAATAATCCTTTACTTACAGAAAGGCTTCCTCTCTTGCCCATCGTCGGGCTGTGGGGGATTTATCGCTTTTTATAGGTACTTTCATGGCTTCTGCTCTGAAGAACTGTCCAGTATAGTTCCTCCACTCACGGTTCCCAACAGAGAAACTCGTGGTTCCGCGAGTATGCATCCTTATACGGTTCAACTGGACAGGTCCCGAACTTCTCACTTTGTTCGTTCTTTTATCCCTAGAGTTTCTAGATTGTGGAATCTGCTACCCGCGGAGGTCTTTCCTTCCCCCAAATCTTCAAGTATTTAAGTCCCGTGTCAACAAACTCCCTATTACCTCGCTTAAGACACCCACGGTACGTTAGGATTTAGGCTTTAAGCCTTCGTGGTATGTTTAAAGATAAAAAAGAAGCCTAACCCAAATCTTCTCGTACACTCTGAATAGTTCGTTGATACCGGGTCCGTACTGGGCTTGCAACGTTTCTTGGAAGGTGGTAGACAGTGTCATATTTTCAATAATACTACTTTCTTGGACTGATGATATACGACGTTTCGGATATTATCTATTACAGTTATTACTTGAAACCCGTTGAAGATAGACATTATCCGAAACGTCGTCTTTCAGTTGAAAAATAAAGACAAGGAAAGTCCAAGAAAGTAGTATTATTAAAAACATAACATTGTCTATCATCCAAATTTTATTTCTACAATGTTTTGTTTAATTATTTAAACTAACATAAACAACTCCACAACCGCTTTTAAAAATAAATAATAAGCCTTCAAAATATTCCTTTAGGTCATTTATTTAAATAATAGAGCTCCATTCTTGATACTCAATCGGATATCCATCGTGTGAAATCCTAAGGGCGGATCTCCTTATTCAATTTGCTTAGACTGCTAAAACTTTGCATTGCCGCTGAATGTGCAACGAATTTTTAAAATCTTAAAGCCAGTCTTTTAAAAGTTTTAAAGAAAAATTTTCTAAAACTATCGAATGCGTTTAGAAATCTCTGTTCTGTAAAAAAGTTCAGTGGTTTAAATTCAACTACGTTTATTTGTTGCCGTTAAAAAAAAAAATTTACATAATACACACGCTTTTTTTTAACACGCTTTTTTATTATTAGCTTGGGTTGTATGTATGTATGTAACGAAATCTTTGAGCTTAATTTTCACCAACTTCCAGCGATTCGATTTCTTTGAAACATTGCACACGTATCAAGGACCCATGACAATGCAATAATCTGCAAACAGTATCCGGTTATCCTGATTAGGATCGCCAGGATAAATAAATTTCTTTATAGATTTTCTGTAGGAGAGTAACAGAGAAAGAGCTAGTGCGCGTTCTGCGCATGCGTGCAGTTTCGGACGTACTCTCAGCATAAGGCTGACAGAAACTTGTTCGGAGTAGTTGCGTTCTGAAACCCCATGCAACAGTGAAGCTTTAAATGAAATGATTAGATTACGAAATAGTTCGTGAAACATTTCAATATCACATGTCCGCAGAAAACTAATTGATATATCGAACTAAAAAATGAAAAATAAATAATAGTTTAAAAAAATAAAAAACACGCTTTTATATGCAACCGAACTAAAAATTAGAAAATATTTTTCATTACAAAGAGTTTGTATTACAGTAATAAAGGTCAAACAATGAATCATAATTATATACCTCAAAATAGAATTATAATAAAATTTAAGATAATAACAGAATTATTCACTTCAGAATAAAAAGCGTGGGGTGCATTTTACTATTTTTTTTATAACTTTTCCCTCATAGATATTTACAAATGAAATAATTATAACATTTAATATATTAAGCACCCCACGCTTTTATTCTGAAGTGAATTATTCTGTTATTATCGGACATTTTATTATAATTCTATTTCTGAGTTATATAATTATGATTCATTGTTTGACCTTTATTACTGTAATACAAACTCTTTGTAATGAAACATTTTTTTCTAATTTTTAGTTTGGTTGCATATAAAAGCGTGTTTTTTTAGTTTTTTCAAACTATTATTTATTTTAAGCTTTGTGGCAGAACACAGAGGCTGGATAAGTAATTATAAAACTGGGGGTCATCAAACCAGATTACCAAAAGGGTGTTTTTACATTGGGTTCACGTGCAACAAACCAACGTAGGTAGCTTTTTGTATTATCTTGTAGTGGTGGGGGAGCTTAAGACTTGCAACATTTAGCCGCGCCGCTCTACGCCGCATACCCCGCCACATAGCGTGGACGTACACGTGGACGGAATTCACGTTATTTCAAAGGCTTAGCAATTGATTTGCCAGTGATAAAAAGCTTGTTGGTTTTTTGGCGTCAAAGGAGCGCGCAAATAGGTTGGTTAGTTTGGACAGATGTTCGGCGAATTGTTGCAAGGCTGGACGCCGCTTAAGATAAATACTGGTTTTATAGACATATATTCACTTAGTTTTTCACAGTGTCAACAGAGGGCGTGATGAACAATAAGCTACCGCTTATTCGCCATTTGGATTTTTTAAATTTAAATGATTCCTTTGGAGTTTTATGATTATCGCTTACACCGTACTGATGGGAACAAAGTATGGTTGAAAACAGGTCTGCAATCGGTGATCTCATTTAGCTCAAAACGAAAAACTTGTGGCCAGTGTGAAAATCTGCATCTCCATATTGTTCGACAGATGCAACCTTTCAGTGCAAGGAAATTACAAGCACTAAAGAGTTTTTCCTGTTTTAGTTTTGTAGAACTTAAAATTATAGGCTCAACTTTTGTGCAGTGTCATATTTACTACAAGTTGTGTTGTTTTATACAAAAGAGCAGTAGTAAAGAAGTATTGAATTGAAATAACAGTTATAATAACTTATTCTGTAATTTATTATTGCTTGTGGTACAATTTTGTGAACATTTAGTACTTCCTACTGCAAAAAGTTTTCTAAATAACTAAATATAATATTATTTGCTACAAGGTGCCACGGGCGTCTATTTTACTACAAATAAGTGTATAATTACGTGCCATTGTATTACTTTCTTCCAAATTTTTTTCCGTGCGTGCTGTCCAACCTCCGATTCGTAAAAAGAAGTATTACTTTATACACTTGTTACATAAACTACTATTTTTCTAGTGCCAATTTGCTGGTAAAGCCACTGATTTCGATGGATTGCCAATGTTATATCCTGCGCCAAACAAAAGTTACATTTTATGGGTGTAAAAACCAGTTTGTGCGCAAGCAAGTTGAGGGTAAACGCACCTGGCGCCAAACAAACTATCCGCATTATCGGAAAGAATTTGTCGACGGCGTTCTGGTTTTCTGTTCGAAGTACGGTAGCTAATGAGCCGGTGTTTGTATTTCGCCACGGCTCTTAAGTGCGCATGTTCGTCCACCCATTCATTTGTTTACTGCGCGAGGTCGTAAAAATCGAAAAATGCTTCTTGCCACTGCGGATCTAAATGTAGGTTATCTATGGGTGAAGCCCAAAGTAAAAAGGTTAACAGCTTAATAGGTTGGTTTAAAAAAAAATGGATTGTTGTTATAGCAACCTATTAAAAAACAACATCGTTAAAATTAACAAGCGTAAAATTTCCATTTGAAAAACTTTTAAAAACCGCCTTTGAATTTTAGTAAACTGCAGGGTTTGCAAAACTGGAACATTTCAATTGATAACCGAGTCCTCCCTCAGATTTATAAGATAGATTTTCAATTGAAAATCGTGGTTGGCGGGTCTATTACCTGAATAAATGAGCGGGTTATTCTGGAAGTGCATTATTCACTTTAAAAGGCGGTTTATTCAATAATAAATTATGCGTTTTAATTTATAGACGCGAAGTTTAAAATATGAAAATGTTACGAAAAGAAGTTGAATAATTTATTTTACTATTATTAAATTATAAGAAAGTGTAGTTATATTGGATGTACAGGGCGTCTGGATTCGCAATTGCTGGATATCTTGATTATTATTAGAGATAAAGCCTTGTGTCAGTGTTGCTATTTTTTGACAAAACAAAAGAAAACAATAAAATGTTTTTATGGCTATCTTAGTTTTTGACATGCAGGGCAAAATTTAGATTATTTAAAAGATATTTAAATTCAAAATAATTTTCCTCTTGATTTTATAAATAATTGTTTTCTTGAATTTGAAAATCCAAATATAAGACAAAATGAAAATAGACCTATTACAAATTTATTTTTACCATACATTCCCGGACTATCAAATAAAATTCAACGAATACGAAATAAATTTAATATTCGCACAATCTTTAAAACACAAAACACCATTAGATCTCAATTAACAAAAACCAAACCATACAACTTAAATGAAAATACAAAAAATGTCATTTATAAAATACCTTGCGAATGCAATAAGTTTTATATAGGTGAAACTTGTAGATCATTAGTCAAACGCATAAAAGAACACAAATCATACATTAAAAACACAGAATTTCATAAATCAGAAATCTTCCAACACGCATTTGATAACAATCATAGAATAAACTGAGATGCTTCGAGCATTTTAGCAAAGGAAACTTGTTCTAAAAAACGCAAAATCAAAGAAAGTGCGTATATATTATTAAATAAAGATAATTGTGTAGCATCAATTTCAGTTAATTTAAATAACACTTGGTTGCCTTTGCTCGATACTGAAGTATCTTCAGGAAAACTAAAAATCAACTAACTTATTACCTTTTTTGTCTTACAAATAATAAATACACCAGTTACTTATGTCACTCATGACAAATATGTCAAACTATTTTCAGTTTGTATATGAGAATCAATAAAATGTAGGTTTTTAAACCGTTGCGTCACAGCCCAATAAACTTTTAGGTTATGATTATGATTTTTATTTTTTAGGGTTAATATGTAATTTTGTTTACACAGGGTATTTAAATTATTCACTTGCCATTTACATTCATGTTAAAAGTTCACAAAAAATGACCGAAACATAGTTTTTAATGAGTTTAATGCATATACCCGCCCGACAAGGATAACTATATTGTTTTTAAAACCATTTTCCGTGATGTATTCAAACACGGTTAAATAGGTGACGTATATGACGTCACTCTTTAGCAAGAAAATGGTATGTTATGAACCGTATTAACAACAAAACATGGCTTAAATATGAAAACTAGCCCTTAGACTTGTCCCCTCAAACCGGTCTAGTTGCTACGTCACCAAAAAGGCTGTATCTTTTAAAATAATTTGAATTTTCAAAAAATCTTTTGGAAGGTATTCTTAAAAAATCTATCAATTTATATAAAAAAACTTTTTTCAATTTTTTACATTTCTAGACTAGAATACTTTCTTAAGCAGGTTTTACACCCAACAAGTAATTGATCACATAATTGAACAAGTGCTTGTTCAAGTGACTTGACAGCGAAAAATTTTCTTAACCTATTTATCAAGTAGCTTGCTCAAGTACTTGGAGAAATTTAAACTTGTCATCATTTTTTTAGTAGCTTTTTAGTAACTTTTTAATAGTTAACATAACCCTAGAAAACCATTTGACGTATTACATAACGAGTACCAACACAAAATACACACAACGCCAAAAGTCTTGAACTACCTGTATATCTTGGTTATAAAGAATCCTTTTAACACGCTTTTATTAACTTGGGTTGTAACTATCTATCCATCCATCCATCTATCTATCCATCTATCTATCCATCTATCTATCCATCTATCTATCCATCTATCTATCCATCTATCTATCCATCTATCTATCCATCTATCTATCCATCTATCTATCCATCTATCTATGAATGTAACGGAATCTTTGAGCCTAATTTTAACCAACTTCCAGCTATTCGATTTCTTTGAAACTTTGCACACGTATCAAGGACCCATGACAATGCAATAATCTGCAAACAGTGTCCCGTTATCCTGCTTTGGATCGCCAGGAAAAAAAATTCCATTATATTATTATTATAACCACTGCTTGATACCACCAAGTGTCATCTGTCACCTGTACGTCCCAGTGGTACCAACCACCGGCTATTTCAAGAGTTCGATCTGAATCGATTTTACTCAAATTTTATATTAGGTTATTTTCAGAAAGTCAATCGGAAAAACTTTGCTACTCTTGACAAAATGGCGAAAACATTTTTTAGTGAATAAACTGGAGCATTTATTTTTAAAAAATTAATTGATATAACGAACTTAAAAATGAAAAATAATTAATAGTTTAAAAAAACTAAAAAACACGCTTTTATATGCAACCGAACTAAAAATTAGAAAATAATTTTTCATTAAAAAAATATTGTAACTTCATAGTAAAAAGCGTGTGGTGCATTTTACTATTTTTTCATAACTTTTCCATCATAGATATTGGCAAATATAATAATTATAACATTTAATATAGTCTTGAACTACCTGTATATCTTGGTTATAAAGAATCCTACATGTTTTTAGTATTAGATAAAAATACTCTTTTATTTATGAAATAAAAACGAGCCCATACTTACATATTTGTAAATAAGAGTTTTTGTGGTTTTTGCGAAAATTTGAAATTGTGTAGTTACTTCTATTTAATTTATTTGCATTTTTAAATACATAGTTTACATTGGTTCTAACTAAAACTACAGAATGTGAAATTTATGTTTATAACAGAGCAAGAATAATTGCTCTGCATGATTCTGGAATTTTCCAATCACCATAATTCAGCCAGTTTAAATATTCCAAGATCTTATGTGAGTAGAATTATCAACAGGTATCAAGAAACTGGAAATGTGGAAAAATTGCCTCGTAGTAGACGGCCACGTGTTTATTTCCAAGGTACGTTCAACCGCGTAATTTCACCAATACCATTCGCAGAAGACTTTACAGCGCACATTTACAAGCCAGAAAATTTTTAAAGATACCTATTTTATTGCCTCGATACCGTGCTGCCCGCCACCAGTGAGCAAGAAACCATAGGGAATGGCTTTTAGCCCAGTGGGAAAGAGTCCGTTTCTCTGATGAATCAAAATTCGGTCTGGTCAGTAATGACCATCGTCAAAGGGAGGGAATGGAGAGAGCCAGGGCGTCAGTCAAAACTTAACTATCCTCGTGAAGTCGTTCCCTATTATGGGGGATGAGTAATGTTATATAGGGGGAAATAATGTCCAACCTTCGAACCCCATTAATTCGCATACAACAAATTATGACTAGCGAAATTTACATTGAAAATGTTATTAGGCTAATTGTTATCCCCTCCGCCATGAAACTGCATCAGATAATTTTATTTTCATGGATGATAACGCCAGACCACATCGAGGCAGAAGAGTTCAGGAGCTTCTTAATGCTGAAGAAATCAACAGATTAGAGTGGCCAGCTAATTCCCCAGACATGAATCCAATTGAGAATCTGTGGGATATTGTTTCCAGAGCTATCCACAATCGCAATCCACCACCTAGAACCAAGGAGGAACTTGCGGTAGGCGGTAGCCGCCGTAGAAGAATGGAACCGCATATTGCAAGAATTAATTAATAATTTAATCATTTTCATGTCCAGACGAGTAAACTCATTACTCAGAAGTAGGGGAGGGACCACACAGTATTAGCTGTATTTTCTTTTCTTGTATTGTCATACAGGTAATTTTTGTTGCAATAAACATTATTTATAAATTATCACTGTTTTTTCGGCATTTCTTTTATTTTAGCTACATACATAAACTTAAAATATTTTTTTTTAAACTAAAATAAAATCAACATGGACAAAACTTTGAATTGATCCTTTTAAATTTTTTCAAAATAAATAAGAAGTATATAAATGCTAGGGGGTCCAAGACGTTTGGCGTTGTGTGTAGTGAGTTTGTAGAACTTCGAAATTGAAAATAAATTGGTCAATAACTTGAAAAAAGTAAAAACATCCAACTTTTTAATTTCTTTATCAAATATTTGACCAAGTGATTAAACAATTTTTTGATCAATAACTTGTCAGGTGTAAAGCCCGCTTTAACGGCAAGTTATATTCGTCAAATAGCCACTTAAAGCTAAATCCCAAAGTGCTGCACCCTGCACTTTACTGACAAGTTGCATCCTTCATCTTGGATGTTCAAACACTTCGATTTCCATACTTGAGCGCGCCAATTCACTCCCGGGATGGCAACAGTATTTCAGTTTCCTGAAAGCCGTTGTATGAGTTAAATAGGCTGAAAAATATATAAAAAAATTATGATAATAATTAATAATTTATATTCTTTTATTTTTCTTAAACCATTTATTTTATTAATTTTTTTTGGGTAGATATAAGGTTTTTTTATCTTTGGACAAACCACGAAGGCTAGAAGCCTAAATACTAACGTACCGTGGGTGTCTTAAGCAGGGTAAGAGGAAGTTTGTTGATACGGGACTTTAATACCTGAAGATTTGGGGGGAGGAAAGACCTTCGCGGGCAGCAGGTTCTACATTCTAGAAACTCTAGTTCGGGACCTTTTTAGTTGGACCGTATAGGGATGCATAGGCGCGGCACCACAAGGTCGGATTTGGGACACATACGAAGTGTATAAATTAGAAGGGAAATAATACTTTTTGGCTCGAAAGAGAAATCCAAGCTTTTTGAGGCTTCCGTGGCTATAGATACAATGTGTTTATGCCAGTTTAGGTTATTTTCAAATGTGACGCCCACAAGATTGAAGGTGTCTTTGCTCTGTATAACTTGGCAGCTCATAAGCAGCGAATGAGTATTAGATGACTTTTTCGCGACAAGGAACATAATTGTGTTGCATTAAAATGGACGAGATTTTTGGCGCCCCAATGCAATATTAAATCAAGATCCTGCGAAAGAGATATCCGCATCGCTCTGCGTTTGTTTTCCAAATCAGGTTTAGTGATGGGTTTAGGAACCTGAAAACTGGAGTGAAGGGTACCATCGTCGGCGAAACTATGAATGAAATTAGTTGTGGACGAGAGAATATCGCTGATGTAAAGAAGAAACAGTGTTGGTGCCAGAACTGAGCCCTGAGGCACTCCAGCATTTACTTGGTGAAAGCTTGAAGAATGGCCGTTCACAATAACTAATATACGTCGATCAGGTAGATAACTAGAGAGTTAAGTACAGAGTTTAGTTGAAAGACCATCGGAGGGAAGTTTATTAAGAAGTGCGGCATGCCAGACCTGGTCAAAAGCTTTGGATATAAGATAAATGTTTTCCTTCAAACTAAAATAACACATTTTATCTTTTATTGTTTTTATGTTGGCTTAAGTGTATGTAGGTATATATTGTAAAAGTTATTAAAATAATAAATTTTGCGTTTATTTCTTGGTGTTTTAATATTAATGTTTTAGACTTGTAAATACAGTGCACGTCTAAAGTCAGCACTCCCTCTCCTAACTTTTAAAGTGTGATATTTTTTCATGAAAATTCCACACCACTGTTTTTTGACCAATCAAATGTGAAGTTTTGGTTGCATTACCATGACTACACAAGTATTTATCGGATTTTTTTTTCTCCTGCCTGGGGTACCCTGGAGCGAATTATAGTGGAAATTTTTTGACATAATCATTGAATTTATGGACTAGAAATATATAAAAAAATTAAAACTGCTTTTTTATTAAGTATATTAATATGTTTCCTTTTGCAGATATTTACAGTAACTGTCATTGATTTATTTAGTAATGGAAATAAACCGGGATCAACTACACTTATCCCTTTATTCCAATAGGCTACACAAACATAGCGGTGATACAACGTGTTAAAGGCACATCAATCTTTTGTGGCCATGGTTTTAATTGATTCGGGGTTATCCGATAGCCCTTGATTTACATGGTAATTTTGTTGTATAAAATGTTAAATTTCCATTCATTGATGTGTTTTGGTTGTAGTATTCATGTGGTTTATTTTCTTTATAGTGTATATTGTTGTATTGCGTCCAGATTTGCACCAATTCGCCGCGCTGAATATTTTTTGGTACATCCCATAAAATTTAAACATACATATTTTATTAACTAGCCCTAGAATGTATAAATAAAAATGGAGGTTGCCATTATACAGGGTATGTCAAATAATTTAGGGTTATTATTTTAAATTTAAAGTACCCTAAATGTAATAAAACTTTAAAATGTGAACCAAGTAGTTACGACAAAATAAATAGTTACGTCTTTTTTTTCATAACCCCTTCGGCAAAAATTGACAGTTTTATCGTAAAATTTTATTTTGATATTCTAAAAAAATCCAAAAGTTACAGTTGTAAGACTCTTTGTTTGACCTCCGGACAGTGCGGACGTGCGTAGAGGAGTACAAAGTTCTTCCCGGAGTGGCGGCTAGAGGTGTCGTACGAACGTTTTTTACTTTCGGGGATCAAGGAAAGATTCACGCTAAATTGACGGCATCTTTCTTCTGGATCTAAGCGCTGTGAGCGAAGATTCCTATAAGCTGATGGTATCCTGTTTGGTGGTGAACACGAGGTATTTCTCAAATGGCGGGAAATAGATGGGCGTGCCATGGGAACTGTCAGTAGTGAAAGTGAAGGTTATACGTAACACCAGTAGCAGATCTTGGTTTGACAGCCGATAATTTATGCATTGCATTGATTGTTGAATTGTTTGTTTTCTTTTTGGAATTTCTGGGAGCTACGAGCTCGGTTATCCAGATTTTCCGCCGACGAAGCCCTGGAAAGCATAGTCCGGAAGGGGGAGAGTGGTGGATTGGAACTGAAGGGACTAAAACCAAGAAAAAAATAGAATAGAATAGAAAGTTACAGTTATTAAAAAAAATGTTTATTGTATCTTTTATAGGGGCAAAGTTATTTCTTATATAAATAAAGGTAAGACATCTTGAACAAATTATTTTTAATAACTTCTAATCTAAATATTTTAAACACATCTCGCCTAAACGTAAATTTATTCAAATAATACATAATATAGCAATTTTAGGTAATGTCATGCACGAATAAAGACCCTTACTATTACTATTAGTTCTAAAGTAAACGCTCTAATTAGCAAAAAGAGCGACAACAGCGCACGGCATCAATTATCAGTGGAAAACACTGTTGGAATCGCAATTTCCCGAGAAAATAGAGCATCACGACCGCGATTAATAAAGATAAGACGGGAAATTTATGGAACCATTTTGTAAAACAATAGTTTTAGAGAGGGATCCGGTTCATAACTGATTGTTTCTTGCGAAATGATCGGCTTCGATTGAAAAACAATGTGATTAATTGTTCGTTTAAACTATTTATTTAAACTTAAAATACGATTTTTATATTTTAATTTTTGTTTCTTTTTAAGTAAACAATTTTTCCTACGACCACTTGTGAAAATAGCAAATAGCACACTGGTTTCATGCATAGAAAATGCGTTATATCACACTAGTGTTGCAAAGTACTTTACAGCACTAGTGTTGCAAAGTACTTTACAACACTCGTGTGATATATATTATGATGTTATTCTAAAAACTGCTATTGGTTTTGCAAGTGACATATTTATTGTAGTGACAGTAAAAAAACTTTTACTTTCTTACCTTAAACAGTAGAACCCAATCATCTTATTAACGTTAAGTTACAACACAGTATAAGCTTTCTTCTAATATTAAAAAGAGTTATAATAAAATTTCCGAAAAAATAAAAACATAAACAAAAATTGACACAACCACCAAAAACAACTTTCACTGACTGCTCGCTCAGTGGCACAGTGTTGTCAGGTAAGTAGATCAAATTAAAAATCTCCCTACTACCTTTGAGCACGCACTTTATAGAGGCAGCCTTGCCGCTTGACCGTTCGACCTAAAGCGCCAAAGAAAAAAGTCCTATAGATCAAATTTCTTTCTCTCTGTCTTCGTGTACTCAAACAACTAGTTAAATCTTTTTTTTAATCCCTTAATTAAACCTGAGGCTAATACACACTTTATGGATCCACTTTCTTTTATCCATTCATAAATAGAATCAGACCCTTCCGACGTTGCCAAATGCTTTCCATATTTTGCATGGTATAACGGACGTTTAGTAGTCGTTTTTTTCTTACTTTTAGGACTTTGGGTTATGCATTTACAATTTTTATATTTTTTATATTTTTTCTCAAAAATATGGGAAAAAATTTAATTTTTACTTAATTTTACATGTGATGTTCAGTTTCATTAACTCGTTTTACCAATTTTATCCCACCTAGCAACCCTTTTCACTCTCCGGTCCCGTAAGTTTGTTTACTGATATTTTTTAAAAAACGGAATATTTTACTAAAATATGTAAGTATGAATAATTTTTTAAAAACCCTTAAAATAGCCGAAAACCGTATTAAACTATTACCGTTATTACCTAACCATACCATACAATTTTTATTAAGTGAGGGCCTTTTTAAATTCCAAAATGATAAAAGTTATATAATGCTTTTAGGTAAGTGATTTTCGATGTAAAAATATTGTTAAAATAGTATAATATAGCAGTGAGGAAAAGTACATATCACACTAGTGTTACAAAGTAAAAATCACCCTAGTGTTGCAAAGTTCTTAATTGTTTTTTATTTTTTCTGTAAAGACAAACTTTTTTTTTTTTTTTTGGTGAATAATTTGTGGTCGTAGGAAAAATAGTGTACAGTACTCGTGTGAAAATGACTTTCTTACACTCGTGGGTTTGTCGCACTCGGCTAACGCCTCGTGCTACAATATTCCCACTCGTGTGAAATTAGTCATTTTCCACACTTGTAATGTAATATACTATATTTAAACTTAAAATACGATTTTCATATTTTAATTTTTGCTCCTTTATTAAGTAAACAATTTTGGTATTTAGATTATTTTTCTTATTATCTCTTTTTCTCATTACACTCTCTTATCTCTTCTTCTAACTGTAGACCAATTTCACTTTTCTTAGTTCGTAGTAAAGTATTGGAAAAATATATATATATAATATTGGATTGGGGCGACAAAAATCTCGTCCATTTTAATGCATCTAAAACACATTCATGTTCCTTGTCGCGAAAAGAGTCATCAAATACTCATTCTTTACTTATGAGCGGCCAAGTTTGGCAGAGCAAAGACACCTTTAATCTAGTGGGCGTCACATTTGAGAATAACCTTAACTGGCATAAACACATTGTATCTATAGTCACGGCAGCTTCAAAAAGCTTGGATTTCTCTTTCAAGCCGAAAAATATTTTTCCCTTTTAATTTATACACTTTGTATGTGTCCCAAATCCGAAATCCCTTGAAGTATTATTCTTATATCTGAGACATGGCGTCCCCTACAAACTTTAGCATTCTTAATTCCATCCAAAAAAGCTGTTCGCCTCATTAATGATCCTTCACCTACAGAAAGGCTTTTCTCTCTTGTCTACCATCGAGCTGTGGGGAATTTATTGCTTTTTATGGTTAGTTCTATGGCTTCTGCTCTGAGGAATTATTCGGTATAATTCCTCTCCTCACGGTTTTCAACAGAGAAACTTGTGGTGCCGCACGTATGGCTCCCTATACGGTCCAACTGGACAAGCCCCAAACTTCTCACGTCCACGTCTAAGTCCGCGCTATGTGGCGAGGTATGCGGCGTGGAGCGGCAATTGGTAAACAGCGTATTTAAACTAGTTTATTTACCTTAAAACCGCTCCATGGATAGGATAATATTTGTCCGTTTTGAGCGGCCAGCGGCAGGAATTTTTGCTTAGTAATATTGCAGCCGGCTGAAAAAAAAACAAGTTGTTTTAGTCTTGCATAAAGATCAAAGACAGCGCTCTCACATTTTCGGCTCTACGCTGGTTGCTTACGCTTAGTATCGTGGCCGAGGCCTAATGCGTAAATGCAAGTGACCACACCGACACCCAGCGGGCGGGACAAAATTAACATGCAGCCTTCGCACTAGAAAAAAATCGTTTGCACGCTTATCGCACGCACGATTTTCAGTCTGGCCGTTACTTAGAGATGGCGAACCTTTTCGTACCAACGTCCCATTTTTGTACAAAAATGTTAAATGATGTCGCAAGCCATACATTTTTTCCACGAGCGTTGAAAAATGCTGTTTTTTAATCGTTAACATAAAGTTAAAGTAATCCATTCTAGTATATTACATAAAGTGTTAAAAAAGTAACTTTATTTAACACTTTGAAGCTTTTTTTTCCCACTTTAAATTAGTTGTTGTTTTAATGCCTACTACAATAAACTTAAATATCAATTTATGCATTGTAACAGTAAAGGCGACATCAGCTGAACCGAATGGTCAAGATACCTTTGATTTCGTCATTATTTCTTTTAGTTCATGTGTTACTAGTTTTAAAATTTGACAGTTTTCAAATAAATTTATTAGAAATTATTAAAATTATTAGTGATAATGAATTTAAATGACTAAGAAATTGAAAAAGAATTTATACTGTTTTAGTATTATTTCTACAAAAAGTAACTACATACAGTTTTCTAAAATTAAACAATAAATGCATAATTATAAAAATTATATAAAATTACTATATAAATATTAACTTAGTTTTTTTGTGCATATTTGCTCATCTCTAGTAATGACCCTGCTTTTTGATCCTGGCGATGTGAGTTCGAATGATGTCGATTGATGTGTACGTGCGACCATAAAGTGCGACGCACCTATGTGGATTTTTCTGGTTTTATCGTTGAACTGTTTAAAGGGCTTTGGTCATTGCAGATTACAATTAAGAAAGTAGAAATTATTAAAAATAAGTAAATATTGCAAAAAAGGTTATAAAAATATAAACATTTTAAAACATGACCAAAAAAGTTAATGGAACCTTATTTAAACTTTTTTATATATAAAATCAGCTTATAATTAAGCCTTTTTTTCGGTAAGTAGGAAACACCCTGCATAATTTTTTTATACAGGGTGCGTTTTTAAAACCTAAAATGGCTATATTTTCTTAACCAAGGCAAATATTATAAAATAAAAAATACCTTTTCTATAAAACCAGAGGGGAATATAAATAACCAAACACCTCTATAAACCCTTAACCGCACTTTAAAAATCTTAAATGGCAACACCCTTTTTATGGGGCACCTCTTTGAAAAGCTTATAAAAATGCGTTTTGTTGATTATAAAAAAAATGGTGTAAATCAAATACCACCTTTAAACTTTAGAAAAACCATACCCTAATATTAATAAAGAATACCCGAAAATGTCCAAATAAATAAATATAAAATTAATTAAACATAATTATAAATTAAAATAATACTTTCTGTAGAGCTAACCTGCGCTCATAAGAAGTTCTGATTAGTTTTGGTTAGTTCTTTCTGAATTTTATCAAGAAAAAAATAATAGCAACTGGTCTTTGTGGTTAAATTGCCTGTGCAATAAAACTAACCAGAACTTTTTATAGGGACGGGTTTGCTCTACACAACTTAAATTTATTATTAACTTTTAATTAATTTTATATTAATTTAATTTGACATTTTCTGGTATTCTTTATTTATTTTTTTTATCTTTGGCCAATCCACGAAGGCTGAAAGCCTAAATACTAACGTACCATTTCTCTGTTGGGAGCTGCCAGAGGAGGAACTATAATGGATAATTCGTCGGAGCAGAAGCCATAAAAGTATCTATAGAAGAGCGATAGATCTCCCACAGCTCGACGATGGGCAAGAGAAGGAAGTCTTTGAGTAAGTAAAGGATCATTAATAAGACGAACAGCCCTTCTTTGAATGGTATCAAGAATGCTGAGGGTTGTAGGGGATGCCATTCCCCAGACATGAGAACAATGTTCCAGAGAGGGTCGAATTTGGGACACATACAAAGTGTATAAATTGGAAGGAGAAAAATACTTTTGGCTCGGAAAAGAAATCCAAGCTTTTTGGAAGCCGCGGTGGCTATAGATACAATGTGTTTATGCCAGTTAAGGTTATTCTCAAATGTGACGCCCACAAGATTAAATGTGTTCCCGCTATGCAAAACCTGGCCACTGAGGGTGCAGCTTAAGGGGTTGATAGAGGTGTTTCGAAAATAGGTCATTTATATTTCCCCAGATATTATAAAAAGTACTTTTTATATTTTTGATTATTGCCGCGGTTTAGAAATATATAGCTATTGTAACCCTGTATTATAAAATAAAATATACAAAATTTATCATCTACCGCACAACCAGTGAACATTAATCGAGAACTACCCTAAAGAAAGATGAACAATGAAGCATCTAATTAGGAAAAAGACGGCACAGCATTAATAATCAGCAAATCCGCTGTATCAATTATTATCAGCAAAAACCCGATTCGAACAGCAATTTGGAGAAAATGGAACTGCGCGACTGGTTTTGGTAGAGATAAGGCCGGAAATTTATGAAGTGATTTATAAAACAATAGTTCTCGAAGAATGCTCCGAATTATATGTCACTTATTGTGTTTTTTTTGGTAAGCTCTAGGTATTTAATTAACAAAAACACCCATTAATTAAGGAACTCTCTTTAAAAATGTATTATTTATTATAATACCGCACTATGAAATAGAAATTAAATTTTTACGCTAACTGGTATTTTTATTGTTGTTCATAATTAGAGACATTTTGCACCTCTTAAAATAACAGACGTTTTTTGGCCTCCTTATGGTTATCGTTATTAAACATAACGATTACGGCAGCAGTTTAAGACAGAGATTTTGCAGCCTCTTCGAATAAATTTATCTTGCGTCTGCGCTTTCGACACATAACCTTATTTTTGCCTGTGGTTCACCGATTTTAAAGTTTACGAAAAATCAGTACTTACTTTTATTCTCCATAAGTTATATATTGATATTTAAATATATGCAAATAATTCTCTTAATTTTGTTTTTCAAAATAGATGTAACAATACAGTATAAGCAAAACACAAAAAGTAAGGTTAGGTTTGGTAGTAGAATAAAAAGCAAGTGTGTCAGATTGTAACATGTAAATAGATTACTGATTTAAAACATCCTTAAAAATGCAAGTCCGTTTTAATTTCTTTACACTATTTAATTTTTCTTACTGCTATGGATTTTTCGATGATTAGAGCCTATGTATCAATGATATTTTAATTAATACGGCATTAAAATGTCAACCTTCTTAAATAATTGATATTAAAAATTCTACAATCCGACAACCACGCAGTTTAACAATAACGATAACGATAAGCTCTTCGGTATTCATTCGTAATTAAAGAAGTCCGGTATTGTTAATAACGATAACGGATCATGTTTGCGTTACTGCGCAGACTCAGAATAACGTTAACCACAACGGAATTGCAAAATAAGAGGTGCAAAATGTCTCTAATATGAGACGATAATAATGTAATAATTTTTAAAAATATATTATCATCTAACTAGCAAACGGGTTAACCGAAAAATCTTAAGTTTTACCATGGACGTAGATTTGCATGCTCTTTAATAAACTTCAATAGAATTTTCTCTAAAATAATTAGGGAAGCCAATAATTGACCCCATTAAAAATTACATGGGATTTCCTATGTCCCGCCCGGCGATGCATCACCCGGTATGTCACTTATTGTGTTTGTTTTTTGTAAGCTTTCAGTATTTAATTAAAAAAAACACCCATTAACTGAGGAAATCTCTTTAAAAATATATTATTTATTATAATACCGCACTATGAAATAGAAATTAAATTGTTTGGCTAAAATTCTGAAACTTACCAATCTAACTTAAAATGAGGTGCTATTTACTGGAAAAATATTGAAAAAATATCATTTATTATTACAGGTGGTTTTTGGGGAACAAAAATTATTATACCGGGTGATGCATCGCCGGGCGGAAATCCCATGTAATTTTTAATGGGGTCAATTATTGGCTACCCTAATTATTTTAAAGAAAAATTCTATTAAAGTTTATTGAAGACCATGCAAATCTACGTTCATGGTAAAAACTTTAGATTTTTCGGTTAACCCGTTTGTTAGTTAGATGCTAATATATTTTTAAAAATTGTTACATTGTTATCGCCTCATATTTATGAACAACAATAAAAATACCAGTTAGCGTGACATAACGTTGTCATTTTAAAATTTAGTGCTTTATTATTATCAAAAAATCGTACAGTGAAAAGATTAAAGTTGTATTTATACAAACGAATTAAGTTAAGTTAAACTAAACTAGAGTAACAATTTTCAAGAACTTATGACATTTAAATGTTATGTCACGCCAACTGGTATTTTTATTGTTGTTCATAAATATGAGGCGATAATAATGTAACAATTTTTAAAAATATATTAGCATCTAACTAGCAAACGGGTTAACCGAAAAATCTAAGGTTTTTATCATGAACGTAGATTTGCATGCTCTTTAATAAACTTCAATAGAATTTTTCTCTAAAATAATTAGGGAAGCCAATAATTGACCCCATTAAAAATTACATGGGATTTCCTATGTCCCGCCCGGCGATG
>JACEGR010009566.1:0-25542 GCA_014170235.1 Listronotus bonariensis
GAAATTGGTCTATAGTTAGATGGAAGAGATTTAGATCCTTTCTTGGGAATAGGTTGAATACGTGCAGCTTTCCAGCTTTCCGGAAAGATACCTGTGTTGTAAGAAATTCGAAAGAGCCGAGTTAAGATTGGTGCAAGTTCTGGAGCACATTTTTTTAAAACGATTGCTGGTATGCCATTTAGCCCAGACGATTTCTTGGTGTTAAGGGAAGAAAGGATACGCTTAATGTGTTTTACCTTAAAAATAATATCGGGCATTTTATGAGGAACTGGGGTAACCGCTGGAATTGGATGATTTACGGGAGGGTCAAGGGTTGAATTGGCAGCAAATTGTTTAGCAAATAATTCTGCCTTTCCTTTAGCGGTAGAAATAATTTCATCTTCCAAAGCTAGTGGCGGAAAAGAACTGGTACAAAAATTCCTACTTATGTTTTTCGCAAAGGACCAGAAATATTTGCTGCTATTTGAGCAAGAAAGAACTTTGTTTTTAATACGATTGTCGAAGGAGTCTTTGGCTTCAGAAATTGTTTGATTCTAGTAGTTTCTTGCTTTAATGCTGGCCTGTCGGTTTTCTGGAGGAGGAACTTTTGTGAGCATGAACTTTTAAAATTCTAGCTTTATCACAAGATTTGGAAAACCAGGGTTTGTTATTGGATTGTTTGGGGTTCTTGATGGTGTGCGAAATATAAGTTTCAATGCCCAATTGATTTGATTTCGTCAGTTGACTGCAAATTTTATCACCAGAAGAAAAGCAGAGGGAATTCCAGGGGTAAGTGGCGAAGAAGTCCCTCAGGCCATCCCAGTCGGCTGAGTTGTAGTGCCATACGGTGCGTGGTGGCATGTATTCATTTACCTCGGGATGTGCAGGGTAAGATATAGTAACTAAGCCATGATCTGAGCGACCTAGGGGAGCTGTGACAGATGTTTGATAGAGTTCGGGGTTGGTAGTAAGAAAGAGATCAATGGGATTTGAACTATGATTTGGGACTCTAGGAAAGTAGGTGAGTTCCATAATAAGGTCGGTAAGAGAGTTACTGACTGCGAAGATTTCGGCTGCTCTGCCTTGGGGGTCAATTTTTGAAGAGCCCAACCAATCCTTATTATGGACATTGAAGTCGCCAAGCACGATTATTTCAGCCGATGGAAACTAAGAAATTATGCTATCGATCTTTGTTAAAAGAAAATCAAAGAATTCGACATAGGAATTATTAGATGGGGACCGGTACAAACAGCAGATAAATTTAGTTGAAGACTTAAGGGAAAGTTTAAGCTAAAGGATATCGGGCCTACCTGATTCAAGATTGGAAACTCGAGCACAAGCCAGATCGTTGCGGACGTAAGCACATACGCCACCATGTGGGCGAAAAGACGAAATAAGTTCGTAGCCTGGAAAGAGAAGGTGGCTGGTTGAAGATTTATAACTTATTTGTGTTTCCGTTAGAAACAGTATGTGGGGCTTAGATGACTGAAGGTGATGGTGAACGGAGTTTATATTGGTGTTAAGCCCACATATGTTTGCAAAAGAAATTAAACTTCTCGATTAAGGCCTCCCGGATGCACCCCTCGCTCGGAGATCCGAATGGAGGGGTATTTTACCTCCGGAACATTTTACTTCCGGGTGTGCCGCCATCATTTGTACATAGTTTGGGGGTTAAAAGGAAAAAAAGAAAAGAGAAAGAAGGAAGAAGGAAAACTGACTCACACACCCAGAACCCGAAACGTCCGTTAAGACTTTAAGACGGGTCCTTTACAGGGTGGTGGGGTGGTATCTCCTCAGGCGAGGAAAGCTCCTCTACCACCTACCTAACAATTTATCCTAGTGCCATAAAAGGAAAAAAGACAAGTAAATTTTGAATCGTGCCCTAACGGGAATGCCCCAACGAGAAGCAGTTTACATAACAATCAAAATCTTCTAAACAAGAAGCCATTAATATGAGTTTGGGTTGAGTTTCTTGTAGAGAAATAAGTAGATTTAGCAGATTGTATTGATATTTTTACAATTAGTAAATACTGAGTGGTCAAAACAATCTTTAAAATATTATTACGACAAAAACCTTAAGAGTCAATTTTTTTAACTGAAAACCACTATCTATTTTTACCTTATCCTATAAAGCATTCAAAGTAAGGATAAGTTTGTAAAAGGATGTCTATTTCAAAAATTTATAGTTTTTGAAATATTATGAATGAAATATTTATTTATTCTAACAATGCTTTTAAGTGCGGCTTAGTTTGGCTTCTAGTGGGCCTTGATAATAAAATTCGACATCACAGCCAACTACCCCGTACCTACCCGTACTTAAATGCATTGTTAAAATAGATACAAAATTAAATCGTTGATATATCGAAAGCTATAAATTGTTGGAATAGACATACTAACTAACTTACCCTTATTGTTAACGCCTTATAGGATAAGGTAGTTAAAGATAGGGATTTCCATCTGACAAAATTGACTTTTAAGGTTTTTGTCGCAATAATTTTAAACGATTATTTTTGACCACTCTGCATTTCTTAATTGTGAAAATATCGCTGCAGTCTACTAAAGGAGTTCATTTTTTACAAAGAACCCAACCTCAACTTATATTAAGGTCTTTTGTTTAAAAGAAATTTATGATTATGTAATGGCTTGCAAACGTCATTTTTAACATAAAATTTAAAATAAGTTAAAAACGGTTGGACTAAGTTATAGAACATTATACATAAATTATGTTTAAAACTTTACGCAGAAATTTAAACATAAATAATATATAGGGTGTTTCATTTAAAATAGGGAAGTGGACCACTTCTGATATAACCGGAAGTGGTAGAGCTGTCAAAATATTTTGGTTGTATGTCCCCCACTGACTTTATAATGTTAACAAATTTTTAAAATGTTCCAATGTTTACTTTTTAAGAAATCGATCGCAGCAGTTCCCAGTGGGCCACCCTGTATTGTATTGTTCAATCAATGCTACCCCACGTACCGCAATATCATTAAAACTTATTAAAAATACTTCATTCAATCATTTTTTTAAATCTGTTTACAATCCACAAAGGCTGAAAGCCTAAGTACTAACGTACCGTGGGCGTCTTAAGCGAGGTAAGAGGGAGTTTGTTGACTCGGGACTTAAATACTTGAAGATCCGGGGAAAAGAAAAGACCACCGCGGGCAGCAGGTACCACATTCCAGAAACTCTAGGGATAAAAATAAAAACGAAATAGCTCATATCTTTCTGCGAAAATAAAATCTTTTATTGAAATATTAAGGTACGGTAGTATTAGAAATTAAACAGTTAAATTAAAGCATTTGTTAAACCAGAAAATGATTTATTTTAGTCTATTTTAATCAATTATTAAAGATTTACAAAATTCGAACCTCAAACAACAAGCTTTTCATGCCCTATTTCTCAAGTCGGCAGTTGTCGAATAAATTTAGTATTTAACATAAATATAATAACAAAAAAGGTTAATGCTCCTCTTTTATTTTTGGTACATTGTGTGTTCGTAAATTTACGCTTAGGAAAGCCAAATTCAAAAATAACTTGTTTAAATGTTTTTCCAAAAGTAAACCTAAAGCCAAAAAAAGTGTTTCCAAATGAAGTCGATGGTTGTCGCCTATTTTGGCCCACCTCCTAAACTTTTATTTTCCATGAAAAAAGAAGCAGCTAAACTTAAAGATTTTTTTTCATGGTCTTTTTTATATATATACTTCAATAAGAGGCACAATTTGAATCGAGCATTTCGTGTTTTTTACAGAACAGTAAATCAGGAAAATTCGTGCAATGCGAATAACACACTCATTCGCATTGCACATCAAATCCCAAAATGTAGTAGTGTGTTAAATTAACAGCTTGACTGATTATAAAGTTCTTTAAATACTGATTTCATATTGTTGAACCATTCACGACATTATTAGATACACTGGAAGTGTGTGCTGCATTTTTACCCACAAATCAAATATAAACCCAAACTTTTAAAAACATTGTGGTTAAATAAAAATAAAATTAAAAATTTTAAAGTAAAAAAACGTTTATAAACAATGTAGTAAATCAAATAAATTATAGTAATTTATGTAACAAGTGCATAAAGTAATACTTTTTTACGAATGGAAAGTTTGACAGCACGAGCCGTTAGGCGAGTGCGGCAATCCCATGAGTAAAAAAGACCCTTTATTCATGTGTTACATACTATATTTTTTTCCACAACCGTATAAAATTTTTCCAAAATACCATTTTATACATGTTTTACTTATCTAAACTTATTAATTTTAATTTTTGCAGCACAACCACTGCAATAGAAACTCATACCCTTCTTATTTTTTAGAAGATAATTTTTCTCTTCATAACTATGCATTTATTATTTAATTTTATAAAATTGTATGTTCTTTAGGTTTTGTAGAAATAAAACTAAAACAAAATAAACTCTTTTAAATTTCTTAGTCATCCAAATTCATTATTACTTTTAATTTTTAATAATTTCCATTAAATTTATTTGCAAAATGTCAAATTTTAAAACTAGTGACACATGAACAAAAGAAATAATAACGAAATCAAAGGTTACTTGACCCTTTGGTCTGGTTGGCTGATGTCGCCGTTACTGTTACATTGCATAATTTGATATTTAAGTTTATTGTAGTAGGCTTTAAAACAAAACACTCATTTAAAGTAAAAGAAAACTTCGAAGTGTTAAAAAGTCACTTTTTTAACACTTTATGTAGTGTAGTAGAATGGAGTACTTTAGCTTAATGTTAACAATTAAAAAACAGCATTTTTTTAACGGTCGTGGAAAATAGTTTTTTTTATAATTTAATCATAATATACCCTTATTACACAAAATATATAATATAAATGCTTGTCGCGAGACATTACTCGTATTTACTTAGTTTATAATATAAGCTTTTTGATCATATAATTTGTGTAATGACGTTATAGGTTGATATTACAAGTTTCAAAAAACTTTTTTATTCTTTTAGCACATTTTATTAAAACTTTGTTTAAAAAGTCTTTTACTTTAAAATTAATTTTTATTTTTTAGCTATCGCTCGACATGTTTCTTAGTCCGTTTATCTCATTAACCACATTATTGTAACCAGGTCAGTTAATTTTGACAAATAGGCATATTTATTCGATTTCGAAAACTCCAGTTCAATAAAAAATTTAGACGAATTGCAGCAATGAAGTTTAACTCACATTCGTGTTTTCAGCAAGTTCTTTCATTTCATACCCATGTTGTAGGAAAGCATAAATAACTTGTTCGGCCATATTGAATTTAGGGTGACGTCACTTTATATTTTGAATTCCTCTTAGGAAACCCTTTTATTTGATACCCATATTGTAAAAGTTTATTAAAATATCTAGTTAACTTAGGTGTTGGGCCATGGGCCATCGGCATTTGGAATGACGTCACTTTATTTTTCGAGTTACTCCAAGAAAGTCTTTTGTTTTTGATATTTATATTGTAGAAGTGCTACAAACATAACCATTTTAACATCTTGGATGTTCCAGCACGTTTGATTTAGATTGACGTCACTATATTTTTCGAGTTACTCACAGCAAGCCCTTTCATTCGACACCCATATTGTAGAGGTGCATTAAATATAACTTGTCCGCCATTTTTAAAAGTCCGTCATATTTAATTTGGAGTGACGTCACTTTATTTTTTAAGTTACTCTAAGCAAGCCATTTCATTTAATATCCATATTGTAAAACTGCATTAAAAATAACTAGTTCACCATTTTTAAAAGTCCGCTATATTGGATAAAGAGTGACGTCACTTTATTTTCCGAGTTATTTTCAGCAAGCTCTTTCATTTGATAACCATATTGTGGGGGTGCATTAAAAATAACTGGTCCGCCATCTTGGGTGGTCCGACATGATGTATTTAAAATGAAGTTACATAGCTAAACATACTAAACATTCATTGTCATCCAAACTAGACGTCTGTATAAAATTTCAGCTTAATCTTCAGCTTAATCGATTAAAGATATATGCTTTAAAATTAAGTTGTAAGATTTCACCCATACACATACATTGCATGTTAAATAAAAAGCTTGAATTATTTGATAGGCATAATCGGTCGCATAGCTTATCATATTACAAAACGCATTTGTGAGAAATTTTTTAATGAGTTAAAGTATGTCTGTTTTCCGCATTTTATATTCTCACTGGTTTAAGTCCAAGTGTTTTCACCGTATTGCTTTCCTAAATAATAAATACAGAATGCTTCATTAGTGCGTCGGGCTTCTATATCGTCTAAACTATGAAAGTTAGAGATTTTGTTTAAAGTGGTTTATGAATAAGAGATAAAAGTCTATTTTTGAAAAATATTTTGTTTATATACAGGGTACTCAAATTTGCCCTACTACTATTTGATTTTTTTAAATGGAACACTCCAAATATTTTTACATATTTGGGAGTCCTTTATGTTTGTCTATACATGTGTACAATATTACACTTATTAAGTTATTAGTTTTTAAAAAAATTAAATTTTCCTAAAAAAATATGAAAAAACATCGATAAAGGAAAAAATTTCCCCAAGTCGATGAAAAGTAACTATCTCCAAAAAGAGTTAAATCTGACCGTAAAGGGTCAAAAGATACCCTTCCATAATTTTAAGCTAATTTTGACATACAGGATGCTCCAAAATCGCCTCCTAATAGTCAAAAATTCAATCGGTTTTTTTTTTAAATAGAACACGCTGTATATTATTATTTAGTCTAATTAAGCTTCAGTAAGTAAACAATTTTGGTAATAGACCGAAAGTCTCTATCTGTCCCTATTTTTGTGTTACTTACACATATCGCTTTTTAAAATTATTTTTAGGTTATAATTTAATTTATTTGATAAAAAAATTAAAAATAATGTAATAATAACCAACTAAAATAAATGTTCAAAATGCCGTTCTGGTCTAAGCATAAATTAACACGCCGTTCAAAGTTTCTTTCCACTTCACGCAGCATTTGCGGAGAAACCTGACCAAATGCCTGCCTTATTCTATCTTGCATATTCATCACAGTTGTTGGTGGATCCTGATATACTTGCCCTTTAACATAACCCCAAAGAAAAAGTCAAGCTTCATCAGGTCCGGTGATCTGGGTGGCCACTCAATCGGCCTGTTTCTTCCAATCCACCTATTGCCAAAATTTTGATTCAAATGGTTTATAACATCCCGTGAAAAATGAGGTGGTGCTCCATCTTGTTGAAGCCACATTCTGTTTCGGATCTGTGGGGGCAGATGAGCCAATAGCTTTGGTAATTCGTGCTGCAAAAACTCCAAATACATAGCGCCATTTAAATGACCTTTAAATAAATGTGGGCCTATTATATATTCTCCAATAATTCCGTCCCAAACATTTACGGATCATTGATGTTGACGATCAATTTGTCTTATGATTCGTGGGTTTTCAGAAGAATAATAATGAAAGTTATGTCTATTGACACAACCTCCATTATGAAATGTCGCTTCATCTGAAAACATATCGTAATTGAAAAATAAAGGATCTTCTTCCAAGTTGTTTCTTGCCCATTCACAAAAGGTTTATCGATTTTGAAAATCTATCTCCGTTAATTGTTTGATGTAACTGAATATGGTAAGCGTGAAAGTTGTTCTTTTTTAAAATTCGCTGCGCACTGACGTATCGCTTATTCCTGTTGTTTCCTTGTCTTTGGTTACATGAGGATTTTCAGTTACTGATAACAACACAAGCAATTAATTTTCCTTGTTAGTAGCGGATTTTGACCGAGTTTCTTTCTTATAGGAAACGCTTCCCTTCTCAACAAATCATGCAAGAAGTCTCCTAAAACACTTTGTTGCGATCATTTTGACAATGCTCACAACATTTAAGCTTTTCAAACCGAACTCTAACCTAAGCTATACATTTCTGCTTATAAAACAATCATTTTAGTTAATCAAAAATAATTTCATATAAAACCTATTTCAATTTAAAATCCCTTACGAATTAATCGCCCAGTATAGCAAAAATTTTTATCTTAACCACGCGACAAGCTTGAGTAAGGGAGATTAGTAATTCAACAAGGACGACCATCTCTTTCCCGCGTCTTAGAAAAAGACAGCACTACTCTCAAGTACCTACATCGACAAACTTTATTCTTCTCAACCATAAATAGTTTGTAAAAATCGATAAACGAAGACAGCTGACTGAGTGTGTTTAAGGTTAGTGCGTAAATTGCAGAAATAATTAGTGAATTTTCGTTGAATTTCGACCCGGAAAAGTGGAAAACAGTGCTAAATTTTACCATTTGTTGTTTGTGAAAAGTGTTAAGTTGAAGACAGTCTGTCATGTTTTTCCATATGATGAGATTGACCAATGAAATTACATTTTTAATTTCATGGAGGGGAACCGGTAGGAAATTTTGAGGATGATACTTCCGGCAGGTTGTCTTTTCCAACCACCTGTCAAGGTAAGAGCAAAACCTGAGTTTATTTTGAATTTCTCTTTGATCTCTGCCTTTCGTCTAATTTTTATTTATTATGCATTGATTTATGTCTGAGGATAGGCATTAAACCCTTAGGATTGTTTTAAATGAAAATTTAGACTTCATTAGGTGAAATTTGTTCAAAGGAAAGGTGTCTGTAATTATTCTAAACCTATAACGGCCATTTTGTAAAGGCGAGGTCACGTTCTTTTAGTTAGTCGGATATGTATACTTATTAATTGCATATTCCAGGTTTTATTTTCAAATGTGTGACCACTAACCCATTTAAACTTAGTGGGGCTCTTATGTTCTAGTGACTTTTTATTTTACCTACCAAAAACATAGAATCTCACACGTGAGGAGATAATTTAGTTGTTTTGGGGTAAGATTAGTTATTTTTCTGGGCAGAGAGCTCATATAATAAATTGGGGACACCTTGGTATGGTCTTTGGTTATTTATTTTAAAAGGGGACACCCAAATTGCACAAATTCACCTCTACCTTTTGAATACTACATTGCTCGTGTAGTTTTTCAAATTACCTTACCTTAATTTTATCTTTGTTTTTTTCTTTGGAAAGAAAACGCAAACAATCTTTACCTTATCGATGCTCGTAGGAGATTGTTTTATTTTTTGCTCGCAGAATAGCCTTGACAAGTGATTGGTAGAGCCATTTTACTTTATTTTTGCAATTGATGTAAAAGAAGGTGTATTTTATTTGCAGGAACCTGCTTAAAATTGCAAATTTCCCTGTTTTCGGTTTTTCTTCAAAAAATTGAAAACTGGTTATTCTTTCCCTTTTATATTTGTATTTTTTATTTCAATATGAGGAATTGAGGTAAAACTCTTTCCTGTAAAATTCTTTCATAACACCCATTTTAAGGAATTTCCTGTATATATTTTTCTTCTGATGTAAAATTAATTTTTAATAAATGTTAACACCTAATTTAATTTTATGGTTACTAAAGCGCTTACCTGAATATTTAAAATGTTTAACTATGTTTTTATTTTGCCCATTTTAAGCATTGAGCGTATGTAAAGGTAGCATTTCTCATTTATCTCTTTATCAAGACTTTTCAGTGAACAAAGTTGATCTGTAAATTAAAATTAATTTCTTTGTTGTATTTTAGAAAGTAATGAAATCATTAACCTTGATTATTATCTCAGCCAATTAAATAAGTAAAATTCTCATGTAACTTCTCACTAAATAGTTATTGAAAAGTGTCAACCTTTACCTAGACTCAAAGTATTTAAATAGACTTTTGGTGACATTGTAACTGCCTTGTACTGTTTTTTTTCATGCTTTTGAAATATCACGTGGGACCATCGAGGAGTGGTGACGTCATCAACTTCCCCCAGTTCCTATTGAGGACGACCGTCCCAGCCTTATAGCAACTTTTAGCATCGCCGCTTGAATAAAGGACAGAAGGTATATTCACCTTTAAATGTGGATATTGTCACCAAAAGGGTTCAAAAAAAAATATTTCTTAATTTTTTCAATTTCAATCTAATCCGAGTTTAAATCAATCTCAATTTAAATAATTTTTCACATTTCAATTTTTCATTCTGGTTTACAAAATTTCATTAAACTGATTTGTTAAACTTAACTCATTAAACTGATTGTTAAACTTCTATATATTTTTTTATTATATGAGAATATTGTAAATTAAATCAAATTTGTAAAAAAAACTCTGTAAATATTGTACAATAGATCGATTTTGTTAAACTTTCCAACTTTTATTTTGCACCTGCTACCTGTTAGAATTTAAGGTCTTTTTCAGATAACTATAATCAAAGTACCAGCTCATGCCCGAACCATTTACACGCCCTGAGTAATTTTCTATCTTTGCAGAAGGGGGCAAAGAAAAAACTCCTCTTCAAAATCATCAGGAGCTCTTCTCTCTGGGAATCGAGCCGCGTAATTCCTGCTATCCAGAAAACAATTTTTTTCGCTTTCACCAAATGCAAAAACCATATCAACCCACTCATCTTTGCTAAACTTTATATTTATAATCACCAAAAAAGTAAGTGCAACAGCAAGCAAATAAATAATACTTGACACTTTGAAACTGCCAAAGTTGTTTAAACAAAAATCTGTCTAAGCCTACCATGAACTTTTTAGTAGGCGCAAAGAAAGATATTCTAAATATGAGCGTTTTATAAGGATATCATTTAAAATATCTTAACAAGACATGTTATATTCACTTATAAAGTATAAAATATGGTGCCTTAAAACTTTAAATTAATATAATTTTTTAAATTAATAAAAATTGTAAAAATCTTTTTAAAAAATGATTTTAAAAGGAATACATGTAAGTAACACAGAATTAAAGACAGACAGAGACGTCCCAAACAGCAAAAACTTTCCGATGAGCAATCCACCATATAAGTAAACCACGGCTCTCGCGATGCTTTATGTCCGCTTCACAGCTTAACCATTGTTTGGTAGTGTAGCCCAGCTCTGCAGCAAGGTCAAGAAATAGTGTGAACGCCTGCTTTACTTACATGGTGGATTGCTCATCGGAAAGTTTTTGCTGTTTGGGTTTGAGTCTATTACCAATATTGTTTATTTATTAAAGCTTTATTAGACCAAATCCATTCCATTTAAAAAAACCGAGAAAAAACCGATTGCATTTTTGACTATTGGGAGGCGATTTTGAGCACCCTGTATGTCAAAATTAGCTTAAAATTTATAAAGGGTATTTTTTTAACCCTCTACAATCAGATTTAACTCTTTTTTGAGACAGTAACCTTTTCATCGACTTGGGGAAATTTTTTCCTTTATCAATGTTTTTTCATATTTTTTAAGAAAATTTAATTTGCCTAAAAACTAATTATTTAATAAGTCTAATATTGTACACATGTATAGACAACCATAAAGGTCTCCCAAATATGTAAAAATATTTGGGGTGTTCCATTTAAAAAACTGATCACATTCTAGTAGTGCAAATTTGAGAACCCTGTATATAAACAAAATATTTTCCAAAAATAGAATTTTTTTCTCTTATTCATAAACCACTTTAAACAAAATCTCTAACTTTCATAGTTTAGACGATATAGAAGCCCGACGCACTAATGAAGCACCCACAAACAAATAAAAACTAAAAAAGTTCAAAAGTTAAAAGGTATTTTGTAGACCGTTTATAATATTTTGCAGACTTTAACGACAATATATTCCCCCTTCATGTTTGACGTGAGGTGATTTATCACGACCCAATCGTAACAAACTTTAACCGACCGGTCAGCCGGTCAATTCTATTCAAAAGGAAGTTAACGAAGCGTGCCTTTAGTTAAAAACGACCAGTCTGAAATTCGAAAGTGGAAAAGATAATATTTGGGTCCCAAGAAACTCATAAGTTTATTTAATAAATTTAAAAATAAAAAATACAATCGATTATTAGGAGATTTAATTCGTAAAGAATAATACAATGGTAAAAAAGCGACAAGCTACATACAAGTAAGAACGGCAATTAACTATAGCTGTCTAAACGCGTCGTTTAAATATTGTGCGAGCAACAAAAAGGAGAATAATTGAAAGTGAGACAAAAGTGATGACCACCTGGCATTTTTATTATTGACGTTTAATCTAGTAATTTTTTAGCAACAATTATATGACAAATCCAAATATAATATAAACCTAGTGACAGAATGTTTTTAAATTCCCATTCATTTGTATAAGTAGTTTTTAGAATAAACTAAAAAACTATATTATTCGGTTTGTAACTAAGTCTGCACCATATAAAAAACTTTTTATAATTAATTTTACTTATTTTATTGTTTATTAAAGCCTAAAATTTAATTATCAGATTTTAATTTATTTTAGTAGTATTCAAGGTGCCTTAAAAATAAATTTTACATAAGAGAATAGTAGTTTTTTTTTAACAATATCGAATATTGTGACGTATATATTTTGGAATTACATATAGGGCCTACTCTACGTCACTGGGCAAATGTACTATATGGAACTATCTTCTTGGGCCATGAGACCGGTGGACCATCAAAACTAACTTTGTATTTTTTAAAAACTAACTTAATTATTTGACTAAATAAATTTAGTACGGGCATACCCCCACTAGGAGTAGCCGGTACGGGGCTGAACTAAAACTTTAACTTTATACTTGACTACACTAACTACTTCTTATCTAATAAATTCCTTTTAATTTCTTTTTCTCTTCTTTAAATATCAAATTTTCCAGTGTTTGTTTTGCATTTCTACGCTAACCAGTTTGTTTAATGTTTTTATTTTATTATTATAAAAGTGACCTAGAAAATTGTTTTATTTATACTTTTAAGACCTTGACACCTAACGTATATTTTTATGTAGCAAATTTCCCAATGTTAAGTAAACTAATTAAAATGTATACTTATTTTAAAATTCCCAAAAATGTATATTTTTAAAATTTTTAAAATGTATACTTTTTTATACTAGGTGTTCACATATGCCCCCTTCTTGAAAGCGTTGGACCCACCACGCTATTAGAAATGAGCCAAATTTACTTTAAATCCTTTAAAAAAATTAGCAATATTACCAAAATCGATAGTTCCATATAGCTTACAAAAATTCAAAACCTAACAATATGTTAGTTATTATATAAACTATATTTATCGTAAATAATCTTAGCGTTTTATTAAATCTTTTGTTTTTTTTTTTAACTCAAAAAATAATTTCCAATTAATTTTTTTTCAAAAAAGGCAAGAAAAAATGTAATTTTTTTTTCTAAAAATAATTCATTTAGGTTATATTTAACATTATGACTCTTTTTTTCTTTTTTATGAAATTTTAATAAATTATCAAAAATAATTATTTAAAAAGATCTAGAGATGTTTTTGCTGAAATAATTAGTTCAAATAAGATTTTAGCTTAATTGTTAAAAACCTTTTTAAATTTAAGCTTTTCTTTAAGTAGGTACTTTAAATAAATATAGTTTTAACGGTAAGATTCTTTTTAGACAAAAAATGACCTAATTATTGTTACTTATATTATTGTATTTTTTTTCTTTAAGTTTACTAGATATTTATGTACTACACAAACAGCTAAATAAGCAAAAAAGTTTGTGTTATTTAAAACTGACCAGTTCTGTAACAATAAAAGTGAACTTGGCCTTGTCTCGTCAGCAAAACGTTGAACCATTGAAAAAGTGATTTAATGATTTATTTAATATACCAGTGGGAAAGAAAATAATTAACTATGTTTTACATGTACTATTAATTAGGTTACTTTTTTCTATTTCATCTTTTGCTCTTTTTAAATTTATTGGATAGTTTAAAAACAAAAAAATATCTCTTACATAAAAGAAAATAATTTTTTTTATATTTATACTTAGAAATTAACCTAATACTCCACATTCTTCTTATACTAGCCTTTATAAAAAAATTGCGTCCGCCTTGCCTGCCTGTCCATGTTCTTGATGGTGCGTTCCATTGGCCATTTGTCCCGTA
This sequence comes from Listronotus bonariensis, assembly GCA_014170235.1. Taxonomy (NCBI): domain Eukaryota; kingdom Metazoa; phylum Arthropoda; class Insecta; order Coleoptera; family Curculionidae; genus Listronotus; species Listronotus bonariensis. The sequence goes on from JACEGR010009566.1 coordinate 13,848, forward strand.
CTTCTCCACGTACCATTGTCTGCCTTTCATTCCCATTTTCTTCTTCCACATCAGGTTACTGCAACTTCATGCCAATTTTCCCATATCCTGAGCTTCCTCAGGGCCGCTAGATAGTCTTGTACCACACCATTCAAGACCATAACAGTAGAGGTTGCGTGCCTTGCGCGTAAAGATCTCTTGCGTCGCTTGCGCGTAAACTGAAGTTAGCTACAGGGCCTAGAGCCCAAGTTAGGCAACCCGGGGCGCACCAACTGAAGTTAGCTACAGGGCCTAGCGCCTAAGTTAGGCAACCCGGTGTGCGAGCGAAGTTAGCTGCAGTACCTAGCGCTTCGGCAACCCGCCTACCAAGGACTCCCACATGGCGTTGAGGCCGCGTGGCTGGTTAGGTAACCCGCGCCCAAAGTTAGGCAACTAGCTTTACAGCTCGGCAACCGCCCAATATACAGGGTGTGCACCCTGGGCCAACTTCCGGTCGTTAGCCATGTTTGAGTTCTAATGAAAGGTAAAAATAAGTCGAATTGAATGACGGTATTTTTACCTCTTAAATCATAGCCGTAAGGAAAAAACTAGAATATTTTTTTACATGTTATACAAAAGCATTTAAATTAGTTTGTTTTTAAAATAATGTAATTATTTTCATAAGATTAGTTTGCTGAAGGAAGTTGATAAGAAAAAACAATGTTTGTTAAACTTCCGTTCTAATCTAAACATTCTACCACATTCGGTATGTTTTTAAAGTGATAACGTACAACTGAAGTTTTCTGGGAACTAGTTTCTTTTGTGTTTCTTAGTAGAGATGAGCTAACAAAACAATTATAAAATGTGTTTAAATTTTAACAGTTTTTAAACGGGTTTCGGTTAAATTTAAATAGTCGTTATATTTTTCTCCTTACTATTGCGGTCAATGTTTAAGTTATCTTTTTTATAAAAGGCTCAATCTGAAAGGGTGAACCAGTTAATTTTGTTTTAACATCTTAAGTGTTTTGGCCATAGGTTTTAACACCTAAAAGCAAAAGACTTTTTTAGTGTTGTGACTGTGACTTTTTTCACGGTAAGTAATAATTTTTGTTTCAGTTGAATGATATTTTTTTGAGCTTTTACTGCTAAACTATTTTTAAACCCCAAAACCGATTTTGGTATATTTTTTTATTTTTTTTTGTTCAAGGGTAATATAAAATGGTTTTTATATACAGGGTGTTATACAGATTAAAGCTATTTTTAGTTTAACTTAGGGATAAAATATTTTACAGGGAAAATGATTTTTAAACAGGTTGTTGGTATTTTTTTTACAAAATATTATACAAATAAATGTTTTCAGTTTTATACAGGGTATTTTACAGAGTAAAGCTGTTTTTTTAATTTAACTTGGGTTAAAATTTTTGCAAAAAACTTCAAAAACCTCATTGATTTTTTTAAATTTTTGTTCAAGGGTAATATGAAATGGTTTTTATATACAGGGTGTTATACAGATTAAAGCTATTTTTTAGTTTAACTTAGGGATAAAATATTTTACAGGAAAATGATTTTTTAAACAGGTTGTTGGTATTTTTTTTTACAAAATATTATACAAATAAATGTTTTCAGTTTTATACAGGGTATTTTACAGAGTAAAGCTGTTTTTTAGTTTAACTTAAGATTATATTTTTATGAAAAAAACTTCAAAAAACCTCATTGATTTTTTAATTTTTTTACAAAATATTATACAAATAAATGTTTTCAGTTTTATACAGGGTATTTTACAGAGTAAAGCTGTTTTTTTAATTTAACTTGGGTTAAAATTTTTGCAAAAAACTTAAAAAATGCCATAGATTTTAAATTTTTGTTCAAGGGTAATATGAAATGGTTTTTATACAGGGTGTTATACAGATTAAAGCTATTTTTTTAGTTTAACTTAGGGATAAAATATTTACAGGAAAAATGATTTTTTAAAAAGGTTGTTGGTATTTTTTTACAAAATATTATACAAATAAATGTTTTCAGTTTTATACAGGGTATTTTACAGAGTAAAGCTGTTTTTTTAATTTAACTTGGGTTAAATTTTTGCAAAAAACTTAAAAATGCCATAGATTTTTAAATTTTTGTTCAAGGGTAATATGAAATGGTTTTTATATACAGGGTGTTATACAGATTAAAGCTATTTTTTTAGTTTAACTTAGGGGTAAAATATTTACAGGGAAAATGATTTTTAAAGAGGTTGTTGGTATTTTTTTTTACAAAATATTATACAAATAAATGTTTTCAGTTTTATACAGGGTATTTTACAGAGTAAAGCTGTTTTTTTTAATTTAACTTGGGTTAAATTTTTTGAAAAAAACTTAAAAATGCCATAGATTTTTAAATTTTTGTTCAAGGATAATATGAAATGGTTTTTTATACAGGGTGTTATACAGATTAAAGCTATTTTTTAGTTTAACTTAGGGATAAAATATTTTACAGGGAAAATGATTTTTAAACAGGTTGTTGGTATTTTTTTTACAAAATATTATACAAATAAATGTTTTCAGTTTTATACAGGGTATTTTTTTTATAGAGTAAAGCTGTTTTTTTTTAGTTTAACTTAAGATTATATTTTTATGAAAAAACTTCAAAAAACCTCATTGATTTTTTAATTTTTTTTACAAAATATTATACAAATAAATGTTTTCAGTTTTATACAGGGTATTTTACAGAGTAAAGCTGTTTTTTTAATTTAACTTGGGTTAAAATTTTTGCAAAAAACTTAAAAAATGCCATAGATTTTAAATTTTTGTTCAAGGGTAATATGAAATGGTTTTTATACAGGGTGTTATACAGATTAAAGCTATTTTTTTAGTTTAACTTAGGGATAAAATATTTACAGGAAAAATGATTTTTTAAAAAGGTTGTTGGTATTTTTTTTACAAAATATTATACAAATAAATGTTTTCAGTTTTATACAGGGTATTTTACAGAGTAAAGCTGTTTTTTTAATTTAACTTGGGTTAAATTTTTTGCAAAAAACTTAAAAATGCCATAGATTTTTAAATTTTTGTTCAAGGGTAATATGAAATGGTTTTTATATACAGGGTGTTATACAGATTAAAGCTATTTTTTTAGTTTAACTTAGGGGTAAAATATTTACAGGGAAAATGATTTTTTAAAGAGGTTGTTGGTATTTTTTTACAAAATATTATACAAATAAATGTTTTCAGTTTTATACAGGGTATTTTACAGAGTAAAGCTGTTTTTTTAATTTAACTTGGGTTAAATTTTTTGAAAAAAACTTAAAAAATGCCATAGATTTTTAAATTTTTGTTCAAGGATAATATGAAATGGTTTTTTATACAGGGTGTTATACAGATTAAAGCTATTTTTTAGTTTAACTTAGGGATAAAATATTTTACAGGGAAAATGATTTTTAAACAGGTTGTTGGTATTTTTTTACAAAATATTATACAAATAAATGTTTTCAGTTTTATACAGGGTATTTTACAGAGTAAAGCTGTTTTTAATTTAACTTGGGTTAAAATTTTTGCAAAAAACTTAAAAATGCCATAGATTTTTAAATTTTGTTCAAGGGTAATATGAAATGGTAGAGTAAAGCGGTTTTTTTATTTAACTTGGGTTAAAATTTTTTCAAAAAAAAACTTCAAAAACCTCATTGATTTTTTTAAATTTTTGTTCAAGGGTAATATGAAATGGTTTTTATACAGGGTGTTATACAGATTAAAGCTATTTTTTTAGTTTAACTTAGGGGTAAAATATTTTACAGGGAAAATGATTTTTTAAACAGGTTGTTGGTATTTTTTTACAAAATATTATACAAATAAATGTTTTCAGTTTTATACAGGGTATTTTTACAGAGTAAAGCTGTTTTTTAATTTAACTTGGGTTAAATTTTTTTGAAAAAATACTTAAAAAATGCCATAGATTTTTAAATTTTTGTTCAAGGATAATATGAAATGGTTTTTATACAGGGTGATATACAGAGTAGCTATTTTTAGTTTAACTTAGGGGTAAATTATTATTATAAAAAAAAAAATACTTTTTTACAAAAATATTATACAGGAAAATAAATGTTTTCAGTTTTTTATACAGGGTGTTATACAGATTAAAGCTATTTTTTAGTTTAACTTAGGGATAAAATATTTTACAGGGAAAATGATTTTTTTAAACAGGTTGTTGGTATTTTTTTTACAAAATATTTTACAAATAAATGTTTTCAGTTTTATACAGGGTATTTTACAGAGTAAAGCTGTTTTTTTTTAATTTAACTTGGGTTAAATTTTTTGAAAAAATACTTTAAAAATGCCCTTAATTTATTTTTTAATTTTTGGTCAAGGTAATATGAAGGGAAATGGGTTTTTTTTTTAGTTTTTGCTCTTTTAGGGTATTTCTGGAAATATACAAAAAAAAACAGATAATTTTTTACTTTTTTATTTAAAAAACAATATATATATTACAATTTTTAAATTTCTACATTTTTGTCAGGGTTTTTCACAATAGTGGCTTCAAGACAGAAGGTCTCGGTATTTAGTCCTGTTGAATTTGACTGGTAAACGGTACTTATTAATGACCAAACAGTGTCAAAGGTAACTTCGGGGGCTGGCTGTAAACGAACGTATCCTACGCCTTTTTGAATATCTTTTGAGCAGAAAGTAAACCCAACTTTATCGGCAGGCTCCAGTCCTTCTGTTACATGATTAGTAACCTGTTTGATAGCTTTTTTATCCACCCTACAGGCTCTACATTTTCCGGGATAGGTTTTAGTTTAAACTCCAATTTTCTTTTAACGAGGTTAAATTTTTTTGTGTTTTGAACGGTTTCCTTTACAATATCATAGGTTTCCATGACTGCTCTCTTGGAAGGTTAACTTCTGAATGAAAGCTTTCTGTTGAACTATATGTTAATGTACCTTTTTTCTGGTTTTTAGATGGAAAACTACAGCATTGTTGCCGAGAAAAGTTCCTTTTATCCGCGATTCAGTACTCTGGCCCGAACTGTTTCCTTCAAGATTAAGCCTATACCGGAGGGCCAAGAACCTGTTCAGTGGGTAAAAACTGCCTTAACTTCTGTGATCCATGCATCAACATCACAACTGGCTCCCACCGACTTAGTAGGTTTTACGTTTCGAGCCAAGGAGTTTGCTAGGGGACAAGGCTGGAAACCTTTTCAACCGGCGGAGAAGGTAAAAGTAGAGGATATCCTGGAGCTTCTTCAAGGGATCTACCAAAGTAATTCTTCAGGTAATAACAATTTGATCTTTACTAAACATCTGATCCTTTTTAACGATGTCAGTTTCTTAAACATTTTGGAAAACAATTTTTATGAATATATTTCAAATTTTTAACTTGTAGGGATTCTGTTTAAACGGTTGATTTGTAGTCTCCTTGGAGACGGGTGGGTCGACACAGATTGCGCCGGTGCCCACACGGTGGGAGAGTATCAGCTTTGATGATCATTAGTCCACTCTACAAAGGTGGCTGCCATCTTTAAGAGCTAGGTATATATTAGTAATCACGTGTTGCCTGATAACGGCTATTTAAAGAACCTGCGTATCCCGTACAGAAACCTTAAATTTCGAAAATATTTATATAGACTGAGGGGTTGGATGCTCTTTGCAATACAGATGATTTGAATTGGGGGCAGTTCCTAGTAAAAACTTATAAAAAATCATTTAAACTGCATTTGGTTTCTTTAAAAACATCAAATATTAAGAATAGTAATATTTTTATACTGTGGTTAAAGACTGAAGTTTATACATAATTAAACACTGGATTTTTTAAATTATGACATTAGTCCTGTTAACTTCAAAATATTTTATTATACCGGGAAGGCACGATCAGTAGTCGTCGACCTTTTTATTTCGATTCTTCTACAGGATAAAGTTTAAATCAAAAGAATATTAGGGTGAAATATTCCTATTTTAAAAAATAGTGGTAAATGTATACGATTAGTCAGCTAAACTCTATCGGTAGGTTTGAATAGTGTTTAAACTGCTGGATTATTAGTAATTTTTACTTTTAGGTCTGGATACTGGAACCTTCACACTGGCCGTCACCTCCGTCCGGATTCCTAGAGGGAGTGGAAAAAGAAGAGCCACAACCGCCTACAACACTTTTCAAGATGAGTGCCGGAAACGTAGAGGTATTGTTTTAATTAATAATAGTGATAATCTGTGTTTACCCCGAGCGCTCGTTGTAGCAAAGCATTTGTAGAAAATAGTCCTATTTTCAAAAAATTAAAGACGGTCGAATGAATTTTCAAAAAGATAAAGCTCTTGAACTGTGTCGGTTGGCAGGGATTACTGTTCCCGAGACCGGCTGTGGGCTCGATGAGCTTCACTTGTTCCAAAACTATTTAAAGGATTTTAAAATTGTGGTATACAAGTATGGATCGAAAGGCAGAGATTTAATTTTTGAGGGAAACAGCGTTTCTTCCCAAAAGTTAAATCTCCTTCAACATGAGAACCACTACGTTGTAGTTACTTCACTAACTGCAGCGTTTACCTGTATTTATTATTGTGAGGAGTGTCACGTTCCATATGATCATAAAACTGATCACCGGTGTCAGAAAACGTGTCCCCATTGTAAACAATCGCCCCCTTGTGAACGGCTAGAAAAAAGATCTTGTTCTGAGTGTAATAGAAACTTTTTCAGTGATACTTGTTTCGAAAATCACAAAAGGGCAGGTTCTTTTGAAACTTCTACCGTTTGTGATGTGGTGAAATTTTGTTTGAGCTGTAGAACAGGATACAGATCGAACAGAGTACATCAATGTGGGGAGGTATTCTGCTGGACTTGTAGACAGTTTCAACCTAACGACCACTTATGTTTTATGAAAGTGGATAAAAAGAAACCTGTTCTAAGTGATACATTATATCTATTTTTCGATTTGGAAACACGTCAGGAAAAAGTATTGGAAGATGGTTCGCGTTTGCATGAACCTAACCTCTGTGTTTTCAAAACGGCATGTGATATTTGTATTGCTGCTAATAAAACCTTTTGTTTTAAATGTGGCCCCAATTTGGAGGTATTGAGGGAAAACCCTCTTGAAGAACTTATTTCAAAAATTTTAAAAAGAGGGACTGCTTTAAACATGTAATAGTTTTATCACATTTCGGGTCTGGGTTTGATTTGCAATTTGTGCTGTCGTATTTACTTCGTCAAACAGACCTGACGCCTGAAGTAATATTAAGGGGAACCCAAATTTTACTAATGACTTTGGGAAACGTCAAGTTTCTAGATTCAATTAATTTTATGCCTATGGCTTTAAGTGACTTACCTAAGGCTTTCGGTTTGGGCGAAAACTTTAAAAAGGGGTATTTTCCACACCTTTTTAATCGAAAAGAAAATGAAAATTATGTAGGTCCTTTACCAGCTTTAGAGTTTTATGATCCCGATTCAATGATGGTAGAGGCTCGAAATAATTTTCTTGCTTGGTATCAGGAAAATAAACAGACTGAATTCAATTTTCAACGAGACTTGGTGGAATACTGTATTTCGGACGTTGAAATATTGACCGCAGCCTGTTTAAAATTCCGTTATTTGATGTTGGAAACTTCGAATGTTTGTCCCTTCGCTGAAAGTTGCACGATTCCTGGAGCGTGCAATAAAATCTTTCGGCGAAATTATCTTAAGCCGGACACCATTGCTATTATTCCCCGAAACGGCTATCGGTGGAGGGATAACCAGTCGAAGATTGCAATTAAATGGCTAATTTGGGAGGAACATCAGAGGGGAATTAGTATTACTCACTCAGCCAAAGACCGAGAGGTTATTCTTGGAGGTTTCAGAGTGGACGGCTTTTGTGCTGAAACTAACCAGATTTTTGAATTTTTGGGGTCAGCTTGGCATGGTTGTCCTCATTGTTACCCCCACAATAGAGAACAACCTATTTCCAAATATAATCCTTTGGATACCTTTAACAGCAGATATGAAGCAACCGTTTATAAGAACGAAGTTTTAAGAAATCTTGGCTATGAGGTGATTGAAAAATGGGAGTGTGATTTTGAAAGAGAGTTAAAGGCCAATAGTCTTTTACAAAATTATGTCGACAATCACCCTCTTCTTTTGCACACGCCTCTTATTGCCCGCGACGCGTTTTATGGTGGCCGAACGGGAAATTGCCGTACTTATTACAAGGCTGCAGAAGGGGAGAAAATCAAATATTTGGATGTTTGCTCCCTTTACCCATGGGTGTGTAAGTACGGCAAGTTCCCGATTGGACACCCTAAAGTTATTGTTGGAGAAGATTGTAATGCCATAGATTTAAATAATGTTGATGGTCTGATAAAGTGTCGTATATTGCCTCCACAAAACTTGTACCACCCCGTCCTTCCTCTCAAAATGAATAAAAAGTTAATGTTTGTACTTTGTCAGACATGTGGGCAAGAGTTAAATAAGACTGAGTGTCTGCATTCCGCTGAAGAACGTACATTAACAGGAACTTGGGTGATAGAAGAGGTGGTAAAAGCTGTGGAAAAGGGATATCAGATCATTGAAATTATTGAGATATGGCATTATCAGATAGCTGTGTATGATAAAGAAACTAAAACCGGAGGACTTTTTGTTGAAATGATGAATACCTTTTTAAAAATTAAACAAGAAGCTAGCGGTTGGCCATCGGACTGTCAGGGGGAAGAGGAAAAATTACATTATATTAAGGAATTTTTTGAAAGGGAGGGAATTCAGTTAGATGTTAATAACATTAAGGTTAATCCGGGGCTTAGATCATTGGCAAAATTAATTTTAAATTCTTTTTGGGGTAAATTTGGTGAATTGGAACGTAAGGGAAAAACTAAAATTATCAGGGAGTCAAAAGAGTTTTTTCAAATGCTGAACAACCCCCTGTTGGAAATTAATTCTTTATTACCAGTAAATGAGGAAATTCTTTTGCTAAATTATGTTGAAAAAGAGGAGTCCTATGAACCTCTTGCCACTGTAAATGTAGCAATAGCTGCATTTGTCACGGCACAGGCTCGCTTAAAATTATACAGCTATCTGGATCTACTGCAAAATCGTGTTCTCTACTATGACACAGACTCTGTTATATTTTGTAGTCGTAAAGGTGAAGTCGAACCCCTACCAGGATCCTTTATTGGAGATTTAACTGATGAATTAAAACCTGGCTCTTATATAACGGAATTTGCCTCTGGTGGTCCAAAAAATTATGCCTACATGACTACGAATAGTGAAGGTGTGGAAAATATTGTATGTAAAGTCAAAGGGATAAAATTAAACTATTCTGCTTCACAGTTGGTAAATTTTGAAGTCATTAAAAACATGATTATTTCCGATATAGAGACAACCCCTGTTAGCATAGTAAGTACTAATATTAGACGAACAGGTGTTCACGAAGTGGTCAGTAGAGAAGAGACTAAACATTATAAAATATCGTCAACTAAACGAAAATTTTTAGACAATTACGATTCCGTACCCTACGGATATAAAAACTTAAATAGTTTGTCTCTCTCTCTCTCTCTCTCTCTCAATTTTAGCCATATTTATAAAACATAAATGGTCGCTAGCTTTAAACAGTAAATTTGAAATCCCTTAAAAAGTTTTGAAAATCACCCACAATCTGTCTCGGAAACAGTAGTTCTTGTAGTTTGACACAGTTCAATGACTTTATATTTTTTTTTATACTTTAGCGTTATCTTTTTTCTAGCGTTATATGAGCACAATATTTAGTGTTATTTTTCATTTATTTTTAGATAACAATCTGGTATAATATTTAAATTGTTTCTGGATTATTTAACGCTCTTTATTAACAGGTAAAATATCGATACGTCCTTTTACCGCTGCTAAGGCCGTTATTACCATGGCGTTTAAGATGATCTTTTCGGGGGAAGGAACGGTTTTTTTGTGTGTCTGTCATACGTTTCCTTCTTGTATTAACAAATTCCTAAATTTTAAACAGACTTGAATCAGAATCTCCACATCTGATATGTAGTAGTCAACTATCTCTTTTTGCATATTAAATTTATCATTTTTGGGATGTTTTTTTAGTACCTTTCATTATCAGTTCAGGTGTCAAGTCTGTCTTGGTTATTACATAGTTCAAAATAAACTGGTGGTCAAACATCCTGGTCTGGTTGGTAGCCGTTTTTAACGGTATTTTGAAAGTCGATGGACTTGTTAACGCTCCTAATCAGCTCGATGTACACGTCGTAAAGTTGACTTTTCTCGGTGTATTTGTGTTCCCTCTACGTTAACCGCTCTTTTAGCCACATAACTATTTAGATTAAAATAAATACTTACATATTTTTTTTATAAACCACTTAAAATAAATACTTACATATATTTTTAAACACTTACCGGCAAAAGAGTTCAATATTCACTCTATAGGATCTTGGAAATGTCATTTAAACACATGTAAATTTTGTAGTCAAACATGGACAAAGAAGTAACCTATGGACAATTAAGTATATATTGGACAAAATCTCATAGAGTGTATATGGGAATTTAATTCTTTAATTACAAGAGACTAATAAGTTTTACAATTGATTCTCTTTGTAATTCAGCTTTTTTTTTTATAAACCGATAGCGGTTGTTTTATAAGAACGAGGTTTTACGAAATCTTGACTTTGAGGTGTGTTCAAAATAGACGGGTGATTTTCGACAAAGTGTCTCATCTCCTCGTTACTTTTTATCTCCTCAACAAAATCACACTCCCTTTTTCAATCACTTCAAATCCCATGCTTCGTAAAGCCTCATTTTTTTATACATGGTGAATTCATATCGTGTGTTAAAAGTATCCAAAGGATTGACCTTATTTAGAGGTTTATACCTGTTGGCGGGGTTGCAACGAGTGTAGGCATGGAAAAAACAGTCAATAAATTCAAAAATTTGATTAGTTTCCTCGCAAAAACCGTCCACTCTGAAACCGTTGTTTACTACTGCATTTTGTTAATGTTAACAAGTTTCTTAAAGCCGATAGCGCTTTAAAGTAGGGCAGTTTTCATTTACGGATCAGGGTTCCCCTTAATATTACTTCAGATACGTCAGCACAAATTGCAAATCAAACCCTGGTCCGAAATTGAAAACTGCCCTGTTTAAGAAACTACCCTGTTTAAAAAGCGACCTGTATAAAAACCTCTATCGGTTTAAGAAACCGGCTCTGTTTTTCAATACCGCCTACCGGTTTTCAATACAGCCTACCGGTTTAAAATACAGACCGGTTTGAAATACAGACCGGTTTAAAATACAGACCTGTTTTAAAAACAGACCGGTTTAGAATACCAATAGCGGTTTTCAATACTGCCTTCTGGTTTTCAATACCGCCTACCGGTTTAAAAATACAGACCGGTTTGAAATACCGCCTACCGGTTTTCAATACCGTCTACCGGTTTTCAATACAGCCTACCGGTTTAAAATACAGACCGGTTTGAAATACCGCCTACCGGTTTTCAATACCGCCTACCGGTTTTCAATACAGCCTACCGGTTTAAAAACCGCCTACCGGTTTAATAACCGATCCGTTCAGTGAACGGCTCTGTTAAAAATAGCTTTTTACCACCTCTTCTATCACCCAAGTAGACCTTTTTGCAGCCAAGAAACTGGCACTTATGTATTCGTCGCTTAGAGTACCCCATTTTTATGTCGTCTGGTGCAAGTATTTTGAACAGACTAGTAATTATTTAAAGTGTTTAGAAAACCGCTAAGGAAGTCGGTCTGTTATAAAAACCTCTCCTAGGAACCAACCTGTTTAAAAAAACGTCGGTTTTCCTACGTCC
>JACEGR010009567.1:0-25540 GCA_014170235.1 Listronotus bonariensis
AGATTATATTAACTTATAAGGCATTGAACTGTCACGATGTGTATAAGGGAAAGTAGGGTAATGGTGCGAATTGGAAAATATCGCATTGCGGGGGTAAAATAGACAACTCTGGGTATGCTGCATGACTAGACCCTTGTAATGAACTAATGTGGTCAATATATATATATATATATATATATATATATATATATATATATATATAATAATATATATATATATATATATATATATATATATATATATATATATATATATATATTGTTACAGACTTTCAAAAATGTGTTTAGGTTATAGAATTTTAGAGAGTTAGGATCATTTAATTTAGTTTGTTAATTTATTTAAATAATTTACCTTACTTTTTCCAAGTTCTTTCATCACTTTCGAAGGTTTCCGAAAACGCCCGAATTATCCCTTAATAACTTTTATGCCATCATGTACTATGGAATTTTCACGATATTTCTCGAATATTCTAGATCATTCTTTACTCTTCCACCATACTATAAAAGGGCGACGGGAAACTTCGGGTTAGTTAGTACATATTCGACTTTTGTGCTGTAAATTACTTTTGTTTACTTTGTTTCTTGGGATGAGGTTATTTTTTATTAATAAAACAATAATTTACATTTTCTGACGTTTCGCCTTACATGGAAGGCTTTTTCAAAGATCTATTTATTTAATTTAATGATAGTCTTTTGGCATGTTCCTTGAAAACATACCTTTTATATGAGATATTTATTAGATATTTATTTTATTATTTTTATTAATATCTAATAAATATCTCATATAAAAGGTATGTTTTCAAGGAACATGCCAAAAGACTATCGATTATTCGGCCATATTGCTTTGACATGTTATGACGTCATCCTCCCCTCCCCCATTTTTCGGCCATGTTGTTCAGTGCCGGAGATAAACAGTTTATTGTATTATTAGAACAACCGTTTACACAACAGTTTTTAATTGTTATTAAGTTGTAAATTCTTTTACTTTAAATAAAAAACATTTGGAATTACATTTTTCAACAAATATCACTTTCCAAACAATGCAAAATAAAATGCGCAAATTCTAGACGCCACTGGATTGATCATCAGCTTTAATTTTACCCAGTCTTGCCAACTTTTCTCCGTGGAGTGCCCTTCCTTGCGTCCCCGACCTCGAACCGCCTAAAAGTTGAGGATATGTCGCAACCTTATAAATATAAACTAACCTTGTTTGTTACTATGTAAACGCAAAGTAGAATAATTATCGTTTCTGACTATTTTCTCATATTTAGCCTGAATTTTTTAGTTTGGTGGAAATTGCGATTCTAGATTAGGTGCGCACCATTTCCCTACTCTCCCTTAACTTATAAAATAACAAAAATGCTATAATATAATATTTTAGAATTGTTTTTTTTAATATGTGACACGTTCTACATCTCTCGTGAGGTATTTTGTATTGTTATACAGTTTTTGGAACAAATAAATTAATATTACTAACTTATAATCATCTAAAATAGCATTTGATAAAGGCATCAATTTATTTGCTTTTTTTTGTAAAACTTGTCCGATCAATTTGCGGAAATTCTCAACGTTAACAAACTCTGGTTAATCCGCTTCGTCGCTATTAAATAAAGACCAAATTCCTTTTAAGACACGTGTGTATCCAGGGCGAAATGATCCCTGGTAATCTGTTTTAAGGGGAGCAAAAGAGAGAATAATCCTGGCAACCGATACGAATTATATGGGATACTTTAGAGGCCGTGCACTACTCAGGGCCGTTCCTAGGGGGTGCAGCAGGTGCACTCGTACGGGGCGGTACAAATTAGGGGGCGGAATTTGGGGAAATAAATGCATTTTTTGCGGAATTTTGTTCAAGGCCATTTTTTGAAACTTTTGAACAAGTGGGAACCTTTTTTTTATTCTTTAAAAATTTTCAGTGACCCAATATTTCCTTTTTGTTAGTAGTAGAGGTCAGTATTTAAAAAGTGGGGATCTTTTTTTTCTTTTTTTGCTCTTTAAAAATTTTTAAACCTGTTAGGACGGCAATTCGTCTTTCTTTACGTGGTGACGCAAAACTCAGGAACGTCTTTGCTTACATTCAACCGACTTAGGTGGATATTTGGTTTTCTGATTAAATTAAGAGCAGGTTATAATTTAAATATACAGGGTATTTCCAAACAAATGCAAAAATTTTTAGTTGATGATTCCTTGTTAAAAATAAAGGGAAGTTTGCTTTATAAACATAGGGTCAAAAAGACAAGCATTAGGGAGATATTTTAGCAGTGACATTTGTGCAGGATTTGCGCAAAAACTGTCGTTAGGCGCCCTCTATGTGTTTTCTTTTTAAAGCATTTTTTAAACATGTTTTTCTTTCATTTATTGATATGGTCAAGTAGTAAGAAATAGGCATATTTGTTTAGGAATGTAGGTACTCATTTGCGACGCTTTTCTTTAATTAAGAAAAACAAAAAACAAATATTTTGATTATTGGGATGTACCTAATTATTAAAAAATTACATGTATTTGTCGCCCTCACCATATAGGACTCATGAAAACACTTTTTTCTTCTTTTTTTTTGTGAGAAAAAAATAAAATCCGAAAATTATGATAAAATTTTATTATGTCCTTAGATTTAAGCTATAAGCATTAAAATTAGTAGATAATTATTGTACAGTGAAATAAGGCCAGGCTATGGATGGTGGAGGGGAGGATCACCATCTTTTATGGCGGACAAGTTGAAAAAGTGGCCATCGGAATGCAGCAAGTTGGGATGGCGCCACAGTAGCCAGTGGAGGGATTTTGGTATCTATCTGTCCTTTTTAATTTTGTATCTTACTCTAATAATTCATGCTCATTGGTTAAAAAATCTCCTTTGGCTACTATGGCGCCACCTTAAGTTGCTCCTTTCAACGGATACTTTTTAAAACATTTAGATGATTATCCTCCCCTTCACCATCCATAGGCCAGGCACTAATAATACCGGCCTTATTTTGACATCTGAGCAACATGATTTCGGGACAGTTTATTAACTAAGTTCAGGGGGCTAAAAAATGATCCGGGAAATAACGGACACCTTAATATAATATACTATGCGACGTCCTAAAAAATGTTAAATCCAACGACGTATGGACCCAGCAATTCATTCATAATTTTATGATAAACATTAAGCCAACAATCCTAATAGGCAAAGGGGGTGAGGCAAGCGAGAAATGAAAATGGCGGACTTACTTTTTGACCTTGGTCGATAATATGCACCCAACGACGTTGTCTCTATTTACATGTGAAAAGTGAGGTGCGGAAATAAATAGTCTACTCTTTTACAAACAAAGCACTGCCTACCCATATTGTCTTTCAAAACACTTTCTAATCACCAACAAACACCAAAAAATACACAAAAAAAAACGCATTATAAGCTTTATTTGATCAGTTTCGGCTTTCCAAATTGTCAAATAACAGCAACCAACAGAAATGACAAAGCAAAGGGGGCGTCACCCACAAGCGTTTAGGAAAAGTTCATTCATGTTTTATTTACGATGGAGTAAAAATCCCTGGGCGGCGTTGCCGGGATTAACAAATAATCACGTATTTTCAGAATTTTGCTTTTTTAAAAAGATAATAACTTATAATATTTGAACATATTTTTTTATTATGATATCTAGAAATGATTAAAATATATGTATTGTTCATTTAAAAAGTTATATTAAAAAATTCTTTAATATAGAGGCTTATCCAACAACTACTTGTGGTTAGTAAGTTTAGAGTGGAAAAATTAAATTTGGCAAACCGCATTTTAGCGCTTTTACTGTAATGTATTGATGACAACAGCTCAAACGTAAACAAACTTGGTCCATACGTCGTTGGTTAAATTAAATTTTTACATAATTTTAAGGTTAGTATAATTCACTTTTTCCAAACAAAAATTGGGCAAAAAGCAGGTGGCAAAATATTTTAGTTAGGTAATGTAAAGTAAGAACATTTTAAAAGCGCAAATTCGGTACCCTTTGAAAATAATACAAAAAACATAAAAAGTCCGCCTGCAATCGGACTATTTTATACAAAGGCGCCGCTATCCTTTACAGCGACGCGCCGATACACTATGGGATAGAAATCCATTATTTTGGCCAAAAAGCAACTTTGAAATTTTAATGGCTCATGGTGTGTATTTAGTATAGAAGATACTCCAAACTATATGTACGCAAAATTATAAAAGGATATGACGACTTCTATTGGGGTAATAAGAAACTTGAAGATGTATTTTAAGTAAACCTAAATATACAACATTTAATCTACTTAGTTTATCATTAGCCTTGTTTACTAAAAAAGTATAAGAGTTTAAATAATAAGAGCTATGGTTGTGTTTCCGATGCAGTCTCGCGAAGTCTCGCTACTTTTGTCAAAGATTTTTTACCTTTTTCTTTATCAGTTTTTGTACTTACAATTGCTTTCCCACTTTTTGCTACTTCTGAGTGTAAGGACAGATGCAAGACTCTTTTATAATTTACAAGGTTTTACATTTTAAAATTTAATATGTTTTGTCCTACACTGTATATCCTAAAAGATAAAAGCATTCCAATGAAAGATATGGATTCTACAGAATCTACCCAACAAAACAGTGTTTTTTATTTATTGTATAAGTTAAAAACTAAAGAAAGTTGGAAAGAGGTATCTCTATTACGCTTTTAAGAATAATTTAAAAATATTTTTCAGATTTAGATGGTCATATTTCCGAAACTAATTGAGATAGACACATCAAATGTAGTGTTTTTTTAAAGCATTTTAAAAGATTTTTTTGGTGGTGATATAATATTCAGGGTATTCCATTTAAAAAAATTATGCCTATTGTCGTACCCTGTATATCATATGAGATAATAATCATCGGATTACTGATTAGAATACTACTAAATTAACCAAACAAGCTAATATTTTAGTTTATTTTGTACAATAAAAAATAATAATGTTAAGAGGGGGTGTACATTTATAATAACCTATAATAAGTTTTAGGTTTCCAAAAAGCATTTGTAATAATTTATAATATTTTTCCAGTAAAAAGCACCTCATTTTAAGTTAGATTGGTAAGTTTCAGAATTTTGACCAAAAAATTAATTTCTATCCCATAGTGAGATGACTAGCTGCATCAACCGGCATATCATAAAAGAAATATAGCAAAGGCGGCCGCGAAGACAAGCATGTCGATTTATTTGCTTTACACTTTTTTGTGATTTTTTTTCTTATCAAAGAGCACCGAATTTACATTTTTAAACTGTTCCTTCTATATATTTAATAACTTATGCTTTCCTTGACATACCTAAAATTAAGCTTGCACGTCGCTGCAGAATCTGTCGAATGAGTTGTTGGTTTTGCCAAAGGCACTGTCTCTTCATATCGTCTTTGCGCCCAATCGGTTATGCTACCGTCTGTCGTGATGACGTAGTGAACATCCCTTTCACATGGACATGTTGACAAAATTGTCACGTACGCTTCCTCTTCAGGCTAAAGAACAAAGCACTAGATTAGAAGGTGTTGACTTATGAGGGTTTTTGTTAAATACAGGGTGTTTCATAACTTATCCTACAAACTTTAAGGGCTGATTCTACAATAAAAATATGAAAAAACTTTATATGAAATACAGGTTGTAATTTAATTGATGGCTGAAAACACAGGGTATGATTTCTGAGCTTATATTTAGAAAAAAGTTTATATAAACATATGTCCTAAACCTTTTAAGTTTTGAGATACAGAGTGATAAAATTAAAAAAAAAATAAATATCTTAATTATTCTTTACCCAATTTTGTTTTAATTTGGCAATATTAATAATAACATTAAGGGAGGTAATTTATCACTAACCAGAACTAACCAGAACTAATTACATTTAATAAGTTCAGTGGCGTCTCGAGAGGCAACTAAAGGTATATTTCCAACAAATTGGTACGCCACTGACTGCGTAAATGTGTGTAAAATTTTTGTACTTTTAGATTAGCAAATAAAAATAATGCTTGTATGTCCTGTCCTAATTTTTTCTCGTATCTTGTTTAATTTAAGAGAAAAAATAAAATTCACTTAATTGCATACTTAAAGACCATAAAAGAAGCATTCCGGGTTCTTTTTCTTTTAAAAATTAGGTTTTATAATTTTTAATTTGAAAATATGTAACAAAAATAATAAATACTTATTTAAATCAGGTTTATATTTAATTAACCAATTTTTACTAAAATAAGTGTTTTCGAAATTTTTCGTATTTTTGAAAATTTTAACACCCTGTATCTCAAAAGTTAAGATGTTTAGGACATTATGTTCATATGAACTTTTCTACCTAAAATAAGCTAAGGAATCGTACCCTGCATTTTAGCCATTAATTAAATTACACCCTGTATGTCCTAAACGTCTTAGTTTTTGAAGTACAGGATGTTAAAAATAAAAAAAAAAATTTTTGGATATAAACATTAAAAATATTGACAACCACATTGAATTCGATATTTACAGAAAACCAACGACGACAGACACGGTAATAAATTACGCATCGAACCAATCATGGAAAATAAAATTATCTTCTTTTCATAGTTTAATTCACAGACTTGTCACTTTCCCATTAAGTCAATCAAATTTTAATAAAGAACTCTGCATTATTAAACAAATAGCAAGAAACAACGGATATAAAGAATCACTTGTTGATAAATTGTTAACAAAGAAAAAACAAAAGTTAATTGCTAAAGAGTTTTATAGTATTACAGAACCTAAAAACAATAATTTTAAGTTTATCAATTATATACCAAACATCAGCAATAATGTATCCAATAGGCTAGATAAGTTAGGCTGTAAAACTGTGTCTGTAAATAAGAGTAACCTAGGTAGATTATTAGTTAACAATAAAGACAAAACAGAAAAATTAGATATGTCAGGGGTTTATAAAGTTAATTACGCAGACTGTAATGCGGAATATATTGGTCAAAATGGAAGGAGCATAAAAAACAGAATAAAAGAACACAAAACATCAATTTTAAATGGTTTAAAAAACACAGGCATTTCAACACATTGTATAGAACAAAACCACTTTATAGATCTTAATAATGTTAAACTACTCCATAGAGAAAACAAAGGTAAAAATTAATTTATATGAACAACTAGAAATTAAAAAATCACTTATAGACAATACAACTCTTTCTACCAATGATCAAACAAATTTCGCAGATATGCCAATTATAAATAAATTTATTACCACATCTGGGCCGCATAATAAAACCCCTAATAATATTTTATAGACCTTTTTGGGAAAAACGTGTTAAATGGTTCTGTTTGTAAATATTTCTCTTTTTAAATTTAGTATACGAAGTACTCTTGATGAAGCCTTAGAAAGGCGAAACAATTGTAGAGTAATGCTCTAATAATTTTTGAAACATTAAAAAGCAATTTTTTCTATTTAGTATTAATATATAAAAAAATGTTATTTTTTTCATCATAACTGTTAAACCAATTTAGATATTTAAAAAATGGGGGCGCCTCCTATTCACTGAGAGACATTTTTGCATACAAGAAAAACAATATTTTACCAGTGTCGTTTATGAGGGGTTTAAAGTAAATATTTTTTAAGAAAAAAAGGTACGCCACTGCATTTTCTAAAATAAAAATATATATATTTTTTCCCATTTAGTTTGACACAAATTTGATCTCTTGACTTTTTTTATTTAATGCACGGTTTTTGCGTAAAAGATAAAAACCAATAATGCTTCAAATAAAAAAAAATCAAGAGATCAAAGTTAGTAATGGAAATTTTAAAAATTACTTTTGTTTTTAAAAATGCAGTGGCGTACCATGTTTAAATTAAAACATATTTAACTTAAACCTCTCATGGACGACACAGATAAAAAAAATCCTGTATGCCAATAAATGCATAGTGTGCATAGGACGCGCCCCCAAATTTTTTAAAATATCTAAATTTGGTATAAAAGTTATTATAAACAAAAATATTTTTTTTACAATTTTAAACACCATGTAGTTTCAAAAGTAAGACGTTTAGAATATATGTTCTTTTAAAGTATTTTTTTTGTAGAAAAGTTTGTCGGATAAGTTGTGAAACACTCTGGATAAAGAAATTAATGCATACAAGGTGTTTCCAAGTTAAGTCAAAAACTTTACCAGAAACCTAGTATTTTCAGCTAATGCCATAAAATACGATTGACAGGTATAAACAGGTAAGAAGGAAGAGGGTAATATTTCGTGTCTAATGTATAGCTTTGATGTCATATTTTTTTAACCTAGTATATAGCAAATTTTTATTGTTAAGTAATTTTTTTAATTGTCGTTAGAACCAAAGCGTATGCAAAGTTGGGTAGTCTTTAAAAACTCGGTATTCTGAATCCTATTTAGAATACATTTGGATCGTATTCGATATTAGAAAATTATTGCAAGTTGCCCTATTAAGCTCGGGAATTATTAATACCGGCCTTATTTAAATAGTGCTTGTACCCATAATTTAGAGTTATTGCAAATCATGTTGACAGTACAGGGTGGCTCGAATTCGACGCTCATCATTGGGATTTCGGAAACCGTAAGAGATACAGGATCGGTTAAATGGAGGCAAAGTTGCGCAATTTATTGCTCAATAAAATGCCGTTTTTGCGTTTTAAAATTCCGAGTACTTCCGAAGATATTCGAAAAAAACCGGAATTTTCAATTTTGGTTTTTATTGTTTCCTGGCTATATTTGATAAGATAACTTAAAATGAAAAACACGTTTTCATGGCCACTTTTTCTGCTCTATAATTCAGTGTGATTAAATATTGAATCTAACGTTTCGGCTTCTGGCGACCATCATCAACTTAATTTTTTAAATACGGACCTGGTATTTTTTCAATTTAATTAAATCCTTTCATCACTCTTAAAACACTATATATCGCCACTTTGATATTTGCCGACGTTTCGTACAGAAAATTTCATCACCAGAATATTGCATATTTATTTTACCATAATACGGCCCTGAACTACATTTTTAGGTAAGAAGGTAAAAAAAAAAGAATAAACTTATTACATATTCATAATGTTTTATTGCAACTCATTGATATCTAACAGCGGAAATTACTTTATTTACCGAAAATTTCATGAGTATTAGACATAAGAAACAAAAGGTAGACAACAAATCAGCCTACATAAACAATTTGTAATACTATCTTGATGCCCATATTAAAAATAAACATAATTTAATCACTATTATAAGTGTTCAATATTCTGGTGATGGAATTTTCTATACGAAACGTCGGCAAATATCAAAGTGGCGATATATAGTGTTTTAAGAGTGATTAAAGATTTAATTAAATTGAAAAAATATCAGGTCCGTATTTAAAAAATTAAGTTGATGATGGTCGCCAGAAGCCGTAACGTCAGATTCAATATTTAATCACACTGAATTATAAAGCAGAAAAAGTGGCCATGAAAACGTGTTTTTCATTTTAAATTATCTTAACAAAAATAGCCAGGAAACAATAGAAACCAACATTGAAAATTCCGGTTTTTTTCGAATATCTTCAGAAGTACTCGGAATTTTTAAAACGCAAAACGGCATTTTATTGAGCATCAAATTGCGCAACATTGCCTCCATTTAACCGATCCTGCATCTCTTACGGTTTCCGAAATCCCAATGATGAGCGTCGAATTCGAGCCACCCTGTACAATTAACCTTAAAAAAGTGTGTGTTGTAGGGTTTTTTATAGCACAATTATAGAAATACATTTCAAAAAGCAAGGTTCAAAAGTATTTTTACTTCTAAAAACTTTTCGATTTTGTGATCGGCAGCCGTTCGGTTCGATGGACAGTTCCGAAGTTAAAATAAGGTCAAAATAAGACACGACCTAAAACCGACATAAATAAAGCCGGGCACTATACTTATCATACTTATTAAGGAAGTCCTTATCCCACCATGCATCTGCGCAAGCTCAGATGTCAAAATAAGGCCGGTATTATTAGTGCCTGGCCTTATTTCACTGTGCAATAATTCTCTATTAACTGAATACATATTGAATACATTTAGGTATGTGTTTTCGGTATTCTGTGATTGCGTACCGTTTTTAATTCACATTATTGGAATATGTATTTTCCTACGACCACTTGTGAAAATAGCAAATAGCACACTGATTTCATGCATAGAAAATGCGTTATATCACACTAGTGTTGCAAAGTACTTTACAGCACTAGTGTTGCAAAGTACTTTACAACACTGGTGTGATACATATTATGATGTCATTCTAAAAACTGCTATTGGTTTTGCAAGTGACATATTTATTGTAGTGACAGTAAAAAAACTTTTTATTTACCTTAAACGGTAGAACCCAAATTAGCGAAAATCATCTTATTTTATATTTATTAAAATTTACGAAAAAATAAAAACATAAACAAAAATAGACATAACCACAAACAAAAAACAACTTTCACTGACTGGCACAGTGTTGTCAGGTAAGTATCAAATTAAAAATCTCCCTTCTACCTTTGAGCACGTACTTTATAGAGGCAGCCTTGCCGCTTGACCGTTCGACCTAAAGCGCCAGAGAAAAAAAGCCTATAGATCAAATTCCTTCCTCTCTTTCTTCGTGTACTCAAACAACTAGTTAAATCTTTTTTAATCCCTAATTAAACCTAAGGCTAATACACACTTTATGAATCCACTTTCTTTTATCCATTCATAAATAGAATCAGACCCTTCCGACGTTGCCAAATGCTTTCCATATTTTGCATGGTAACTGACGTTTGGTAGTCTTTTCCTTACTTTTAGGACTTTAGGTTATACATTTACAATTTTCATATTTTTTATATTTTTTCTTAAAAATATGAGGAAAAACTGTTATTTTTACTTAATTTTATATGTGATGTTCAGTTTCATTAACTCGTTTTACCAATTTTACCCCACCCAGCACCCCTTTTCACTCCCCGGTCCCGTAAGTTTATTTACTGATATTTTTAAAAAACGGAATATTTTGGATATGCACCACTTACGTTTTATTTAGAGTGTCTAAAATATGTAAGAATCGATAATTTTTAAAAAACACTTATAATAGCAGAAAACCGTATAAAACTATTAGCGTTATTACCTAACAAAACCATACAATTTTTATTAAGTGAGGGCCTTTTTAAATTCCAAAATGATAAAAGTTATATAATGCTTCTAGGTAGGTGATTTTCGATGTAAAAATATTGTCAAAACAGTATAATATAGCAGTGAGGAAAAGTATATATCACACTAGTGTTGCAAAGTAAATATCACCCTAGTGTTGCAAAGTTCTCAATTGTTTTTTATTTTTTCTGAACAGACAAACTTTAATTTATTTATTTTTTGGTGAATAATTTGTGGTCGTAGGAAAAATAGTGTAGAGTACTCGTGTGAAAATGACTTTCTTACACTCGTGGGTTTGTCGCACTCGGCTAACGCCTCGTGCTACAATATTCCCACTCGTGTGAAATTAGTCATTTTCCACACTTGTAATGTAATATACTATTGTATTCATATTTCGTAATTCAGATCGTGTACTTGAAACTTTGTATTCGAATACTTTTTGTTTTTTGTATTTAAATCCCGAGTATTCAAATACTTTTTAGAATACGGTATTAAAGATTCGTATTCATATAAGAATTTCAGTATTTGACCCAACACTAACGTTACGTTATATTTCTTAAAGGAGATTTAATTTTAAGAATATAGAAAAATATACAGGGCGATTCATATAAAATAACTAAGTTTGTTTGTGTTAATTAAATGTCTGACCAAAGGGTGAGGATTTACAAAAATTTTTTAAAAATCTAAGGCTGTATGCGAAAACCGCATCTTTATAACTTTTTGTTCCAAAGTTATTCGCGATGAACATGTGTTAAAATATGGGTGGTCACCCTATATAATGTGTGTGATTTGTCTATCTATAAATCGCTTTTAGGCTCAAGCGTATATCCTTCCGTCCAGTTTATAGGGACGACGGTAACGAATACCCTTCTGCATGGATAGGTTGACGAGATAATCTTTTATTAGGCTTCCTCTTGCCATTGATAACAACAGTATTGGATAAATCGTTATTTTTGGGATGTATAGGGTATCCTGACAAACAAAAACAATTAATCAAAACTAAAATCATCACAACAACAAGAGAAAAATAAAATAAAAGCCTAAAATCTTTCTTCTGGAATATTTTTCTTTAACTTTATTTTATTAATAATATTTAAAAGTACTTTAAAACTTTTATAATATACATGATCAGCTTTACCACTTTCGGTAATACCGGAGGTTAATGTCAACTTCGTTATTTTAAATGAAACACCCCATATATTCCTTATTTTTTAGTTTTATGCTCAAAATTCTTAGACATAATTTATGTATAATGTTCTATATCTAAGATCCAAACGTTTTTGACTTATTTTAAATTTTATGTCAAAAATGACGTTTGCAACCCATTACATAACTATTAATTTCCTCTGAACAAAAGCTCTTAATAAGGGTTGGGGTTGGGTTTCTCGTAGAGAAAGAACTACTTTAGCAGACTGTTTTAATATTTTCACAATTATTAAATACAGAGAATCTATCTATAGCCACCGCGGCGTCAAAAAGCTTGGATTTCATTTTCGAGCCAAAAGTATTTTTCCCCTTCCAATATATACACTTTGTATGTGTCCCAAATTCAACCATTTCTGAAATATTGTTCTCATGTCTGGGGAATGGCATCCCCTACAAGCCTCAGCATTTTTGATGCCATTTAAAGAAGGGCTGTTTGTCTTATTAATGATCCTTTACTTACGCAAAGACTTCGTTCTCTTGCCCATCGTCGAGCTGTGGGAGATCTATCGCTCTTCTAGATACTTTTACGGCTTCTGCTCCGACGAATTTTCCAGTATAGTCCCTCCTCTTGCAGCTCCCAACAGAGAAACTCGTGGTGCCGCGCGTAAGCATCCCTATACAGTTCAATTGGATAGGCCCCGAACTTCCCATTTCGTTC
This sequence comes from Listronotus bonariensis, assembly GCA_014170235.1. Lineage (NCBI taxonomy): Eukaryota > Metazoa > Arthropoda > Insecta > Coleoptera > Curculionidae > Listronotus > Listronotus bonariensis. Next base: position 12,938 of record JACEGR010009567.1, read on the forward strand.
GTACTTTTATCCCTAGAGTTTCTAGACTGTGGAACCTACTGCCAGCGGAGGTCTTTCCTTCCCCCAAATCTTCAAGTTTTTAAGTCCCGTGTTAACAAACTTCCTCTCACCCTGCTTAAGACACCCATGGTACGTTAGTATTTAGGCTTTCAGCCTTCGTGGATTGTCCAAAGATAAAAAAAAATCACTGTTTTTAGTAATTTTTCAAAAAATTGAATATTTTATTATATACAAAATAAGGGTTCACCGCTGTCTTGATTTATAATGAGATTTTATGAAAAACAGTCCAGGATATCAAGTAAAATAAAGTATACTTTTTTATAAAAAAAAGATGAAGAAATTAAATGGTCAAAGCAAAATGTAAAATTTGTTACCTGTTTTAAAAATAAATACAAAAAAGGAAAAAAATCGTTTTTTAAAAGAAGTACTAATATTATTTCGGTTCACTCTATCACCCCTAACATTTTTGACCTCATCTTTCCGGACACCCTGTATATTTTTAATTTTTTAAGTATAATAGTTATATTTTTTGTGAGTTTTAAAAACGCACCATATGCCCAAAAATACGTGTTTGCCGATATTTAACTAACAAAAAAAAAATGTGATTTAAAAATTCATCGTTTTTTTAATATAAAACCACGATATTTATTAACGCTTTTATAGGTCAAAGTACACATACAACAGGCATCGTTTTAAAAATGTACCACCTAAACCTACCTGTAGCGTATGCTCGACTCCCTCTATTAAAAGATAGCATTCGGAAGAAGAATTCCATTTGTGGATGGGCTCCCTTGCCAGAACGTAATGGCTCTCTATCTCTTTGCTTTCCACGGAGACCAATTCTGCCTGAAAATAAATGAAACAGTAAGCACAGTAGCTTTTTTCCTTAAGATAAAAGGCATGTTTCCAGAGAAAGTTGGTAAAATGTACGTGTCGGGTATTGTTACTTTACAAATAAAAATGTAAATAGGTTTTCGTATAGTTATACTAATTTTAAATAAAAGACCAAAAATAATAGGAAAATATTTTATAAACAATAATATTATTAAAATATAGAAACATAAACATGAAAGATTAAGAAACTTCTACAATCAAACAATTTCTGAAGCCAAAGACTCCTTCGACAATCGTATTAAAAACAAAGTTCTTTCTTGCTTAAATGGCAGCAAATCTTTCTGGTCCTTTGCGAAAAACATAAGTCAGAATTTTTGTACCAGTTCTTTCCCACCACTTACTTTGGAAGATGAAATTATTTATACCGCTAAAGGAAAGGCAGAACTATTTGCCAAACAATTTGCTGCCAATTCAACCCTTGACCCAACCGTAAATCATCCAATTCCAACGGTTACCCCAGTTCCTCATAAAATGCCCGATATTATTTTTAAAGTAAAACACATTAAGCGTATCCTTTCTTCCCTTAACACCAAGAAATCGTCTGGGCTGGATGGCATACCAGCAATCGTTTTAAAAAAATGTGCTCTAGAACTTGCACCAATCTTAACTCGGCTCTTTCGAATTTCTTACGACTTTCCGGAGAGCTGGAAAGCTGCACGTGTTCAACCTATTCCCAAGAAAGGATCTAAATCCCTTCCATCTAACTATAGACCAATTTCAATTCTGTCAGTTCTTTGTAAAGTAATGAAAAAATTAATTAATTCACAAATTCTTAAGTACTTAGAAAAACACAAAATTTTGCATGACAGGCAGTATGGATTTCGCCACAAAAGATCTACAGCAGATCTTCTTTCTTTCGTATCACACTGTTGGGATAAGTCTCTTGAGTTTCTAGGTGAGTCCCAGATCGTTGCTCTTGATATATCCAAAACTTTTGACCAGGTCTGGCATGCCGCACTTCTTAATAAACTTCCCTCCTATGGTCTTTCAACTAAACTCTGTACTTGGCTCTCTAGTTATCTATCTGATCGACGTATATCAGTTATTGTGGACAGCCATTCTTCAAGCTTTCAACAAGTAAATGCTGGAGTCCCTCAGGGCTCAGGTGGCACCAACATTGTTTCTTCTTCACATCAACGACCTTCTCTCGTCCACAACTAATTCCATTCATAGTTTCGCCGACGATAGTACCCTTCACTCCAGTTTTCAGTTTCATAAACCCATCACTAAACCTGACTTGGAAAATAAACGCAGAGCGATGCAGATATCTCTTTCGCAGGATCTTAATTTAATATTGGATTGGGGCAACAAACATCTCGTCCATTTTAATGCATCTAATACACAATCATGTTCCTTGTCGCGAAAAGAGTCATCAAATACTCATCCTACTTATAAGCGGCCAAGTTTTACAGAGCAAAGACACCTTCAATTTCGTGGGCGTCACATTTGAAAGTAACCTTAACTGGCATAAACACATTGTATCTATAGCCACGGCAACTTCAAAAAAGCTTGGATTTCTCTTTCGAGCCAAAAAGTATTTTTCCGCTTCTAATTTATACACTTTATATGTGTCCCAAATCCGACCTCCCTTGGAATATTGTTCTCATATCTGAGGCATGGCGTCCCCCACAACCCTAAGCATTCTTGATTCTATTGAAAGAAGAGCTATTCGTCTCATTAATGATCCTTCACTTACAGAAAGGCTTCCCTCTCTTGTCCGTCGTCGGGCTGTGGGGGACTTATCGCTTTTTTATAGGTACTTCCGTAGTTTCTGCTCTGAAGAATTGTCCAGTATAGTTCCTCAATTACGGTTCCCAACAGAGAAACTCGTGGTTCCGCGCGTATGCATCCCTATACGGTCCAACTGGACAGGCCCCGAACTTCTCACTTTGTTCGTTCTTTTATTCCTAGAGTTTCTATATTGTGGAACCTGCTGCCCGCGGAGGTCTTTCCTTCCCCCCAAATCTTCAAGTATTTAAGTCCCGTGTCAACAAACTCCCTCTTACCTCGCTTAAGACACCCACGGTACGTTAGTATTTAGGCTTTTAGCCTTCGTGGTTTGTCCAAAGATAAAAAAATAAGCACACAAGCTTTTTTCCTTAAGATAAAAGGCATGTTTCCAGAGAAAGTTGTTAAAATGTACGTATCGGGTATTGTTACTTTACAAATAAAAATGCAAATAGGTTTTTGTATAGTAATACTAATTTGAAATAAAAGACCGTAAAATAATAAGAATATAATTTGTAAACAAGAAATAAATTGAAATATATAACTTTTCCCTTAAGATATAAGGCATTTTTTCACTTGTAATACCATTAGTGCTAAATTTATTTCCGGAAACTTTTCAAGGCCACGAATATTTTGAAAATTATCCCGAGCCGCAGGCCAGGGTGAATTTTCTTAAAATATTCGTGGCCGAGCAACATTTCTCGGAATAATTTAAGCACGTGTGGTATTCAGTAAAGAAAAATTTAATGTTTGTAAGTTTGACACGAGCTTTAAAATTTTAACATAAAATAAATATTTTCAATTTTACCAATTGTAGTTACAAATATAGGTGATTTTAGAGCTTATCATTGTTATTCTTTTGTATTATATTGTGACGTTAAATTTTGAAATACATACATAGGGTCTACTTTACGTCACTTGGGCAAATGTACCATATGGAACTATCTTCTTGGGACAATAAGACCGGTGAACCATCAAAACTAACTTTGCATTTTTTAAAACCAACTTAATTTATTTGACTAACTAAATTTAGTACGGGCATACCATTCACTAGAGATAGCCCGTACGGGGCTTAACTAAAACTTTAACTTTATGCTTGACTTTACTAACTACTTCTTATCTCATAAAAATCTCTTTTAATTTCTTTCTCTCTTCTTTAAATATCAAATTTTCCAGTGTTTGTTTTGCATTTCTACGCTACCCAGTTTGTTTAATGTTTTTATTTTATTATTATAAGAGTAACCTAGAAAACTGTTTGATTTATACTTTTTAAACCTTAACACCTCACGTATATTTTTATGTACCAAATTTCCCAAAATGTATATTTTTAAAATTCCCAAAATGTATACTTTTTATACTAGGTGTTCACAATATATCACTTATATTACTAAAGTTGGTAAAAATAGTTTATTTTATATTTTTTCAGATCTATACCTTGCTTTCGTTTGCTCTTCACTTATGTCTACTACTTCAGTCCTACGATATTATTTTACTAACTGTCGTTGTATAAAAATTGTCATTTAGTGACTTAAAACTTTACATCCTTTTATATTATGTTACGTCTGAAATACTACAACTGGTACAAAATAACATTTTCTTTAATTAGGTATGTGAATGACAGACATGGCGTTAAAACAAATTCAATAATTATGTCAAAAAATTTCTACTACCTATAATTCGCTCCAAGGGTACCCCAGACAGGATAAAAAAATTCTGATAAATACTTGTGTTGTCATGGTAATGCAACCAAAACTAAACATTTGATTGGTCAAAAACAGTGGTGTGGAATTTTCAGATAAAATTGTTAAAATGTACGTGTTGGGTATTGTTACTGTAAAAACAAAAATGCAAATTGGTTTTTAAATAGTAATATTAATTTTAAAGACCCTAAAATAATGCGAAAATATTTTATAAACAAGAATAATATTGAAATATAGAAACGCATAAACATGAAACGGCACCACACTAGCTTTTTGCCCTAAGATGGCAGGCATGTTTCCAAACTAAATGGTGATTTTAAAAAAACATATTTTAGAAAAATGCAGTGGTATCATTTTTTTTACTAAAAAAATATTTACCTTAAACCCCTCATGGGAGGCACAGCTAAAAATTATTATTATTTTCTTTTATGCCAAAAAATTATTTTAATACAAAGAAGACGTCTTCCTATTTTAAGTTAAGTTACAAAAACAATATAAATGAACCTTTCTTTATAATTTTAAATGATGGAATCTTCCCTTCCCATATAACATTTTTTGCCGGCGTTGAACATTTAATTTACTGGCATTGCCAACACTCTTTAATGGCAAGGCATTGGCAAAAAGGTATCAAAAAGACGCGAAAGTGGGCAATTGGCCGTTATTAGGCCACGTGTTGCAGATAAAGTGATGGCATCCGTCATTAATAAATTATTGGCAAAAAGATAACAAAAAGACACGAAAGTGGGCAAATGCAGATACTCCCAAGCAGCAAGCTGACGTCTTATTGACGAAAATTGTCGCATATACTTTCTTTTAAAAGCTAAAATGATGCGATATTTTATTTGAAAATTAAAATAGGAAAAAACTCCTTACTGCATGCAATTTCCTTGCAACGCAAAGTACCATCTCTCGGATAACTGTCCAACTTGGAGATGCAGATTTTTACACTAGCTGAAGATATTTCTTTCAAAGCTTAGTGAGATCACCTACCGCAGACCGCTCTCGAATTATTTTTTAATAATGGGTACGGTTTAGACGATAAAAAGCGAAGATCTTGCAGAAACGCAGTAGTTTATTGTTCATTACGCCATCTATCGATATGTCAAAAAACTATTAAATATATATATAATATTTTTATTAACACGCCTTTAAAACTTTTAATAATGTTTTAAGCAAAATGTTTACAGCTCCTAACAGTCTACTTGAAAACCTTGCCTTCTCGACTAGCCATCAACAATTAATCACACAACACACACTTATTAGGTAATGAATACATTTAATTATGTCTATTAAAAACTCTTTTCTTGAAAAAAAGAAACTAAAAAGCTAGAAAACCACGTAGAAAACAAATGCACAAAGCGGTCACGCGAAATTAACGTAGCTAATTTTTTCATCATTTTATTTTTATTCGCTCCAAAATACATAATAAACATTTTGTTTGACCTAATTTTTATTTGCATGATATTTAACAATAAAAGGTTATGAAACGGCCATTTCCTTTAAATTATGTAAAAAAACATAAAATAATGTTGTTTAGCTGCCATTATAAATAAAACAGATCAAAAAATGTCTTTAATGTTAGTTAATTACCAATGTTAATAATATGGTTTAAAAAGTATGAATATGCGTTGAAGGTTTGCCTTCAAAAATCCAATATTTATTTGCATGCAACAAAAACGCGTGCTTTATTTAATCGGGATTGGTATACCGTCATTTTTGTATGCTTGCCGGCAATTCGCCTGCATGTAAAATTTATTGGCAATTAAGTGTTTATTTAGGCTTGACTTTTTAATGCGTATAAGATGTTGGCATAATATTGCCACCAATTGCCAATGCTTTACCACCAATGCCAATATGAAAAGGTACCTTGCCGGCAAATAGTGTTTGCTGGGTTACTTTTATAAACATTCTGTATAACACCTTGTATAAATGTGGTAAATCATCGTTAGTAAAAGCTCGGTCTTTCATCATTATATTATTTCTTATGTCCTAATTTATCCTTTGCTTTATCGGAATTCTGCTTGTTATCCCTTCCTATTAACACATAAATCTCAAAAGCAAAGAAAAACAACAATAACTTTTGTCGCAGTAGTCATAAATTTAGGAAAAATCCTTATTGGAATCACGTTTTCCATTCCTTGTACACACATTCTCACGACATGCCGCCGCTACGTCGTAACTTTTAGATGGAAAGAATACAAATCTCAGTTATTAATATTTGATTCTTAAAGGCAAAATGCCAGATTTTAAAACGTATACACATTTGAACAAATTTTCTTTGTAAACATAACTTTCTATTTGGGTCAAAAGGAAAAATCAGTTATTTTATAATTCTGGATATTTTGAAAAATTATCTCCTTCCTATTAATTTTTAGTAGCGTAGGAAGGCGTAGGCGGTCGCCTACGGCCTTGAGGGTCCTCGCGGCTATAGGAGGCTGTGAGATGTACATTTTAATGATATTATATTATATATATTATATACAATTAAAGATATTACAAAAACATTAAAATTTTTCAAGTGGCTGTATTTTGCTTAAAATGGTCGTTTAAAGTTTTTTTTTTTATCTTTGGATCAAACCACGAAGGCTAAAAGCCTAAATACTAACGTACCGTGGGTGTCTTAAGCGAGGTAAGAGGGAGTTTGTTGACACGGGACTTAAATACTTGAAGATTTGGGGGGAAGGAAAGACCTCCGCGGGCAGCAGGTTCCACAATCTAGAAACTCTAGGGATAAAATAACGAACAAAGTGAGAAGTTCGGGGCCTGTCCAGTTGGACCGTATAGGAATGCATACGCGCGGAACCACGAGTTTCTCTGTTGGAAACCGTAAGTGGAGGAACTATACTGGACAATTCTTCAGAGCAGAAGCCATAGAAGTACCTATAAAAAGCGTTAAACCCCCACAGCCCGATGATGTGCAAGAGAGGGAAGCCTTTCTGTAAGTGAAGGATCATTAATAGGACGAATAGCTCTTTGAATAGAATCAAGAATGCTTAGGGTTGTGGGGGACGCCATGCCCCAGATATGAGAACAATATTCCAAGGGAGGTCGGATTTGGGACACATATAAAGTGTGTAAATTAGAAGGGGAAAATACTTTTTGGCTCGAAAGAGAAATCCAAGCTTTTTTGAAGCTGCCGTGGCTATAGATACAATGTGTTTATGCCAGTTAAGGTTACTTTCAGATGTGATGCCCACAAGATTAAAGGTGTCTTTGCTCTGCAAAACTTGGCCGCTCATAAGTAGAGGATGAGTATTTGATGACTCTTTTCACGACAAGGAACATGATTGTGTTTTGGATGCATTAAAATGGACGAGATTTTTAGTGCCCCAATCCAATATTAAATTAAAATCCTGCTAAGGAGATATCTGCATCGCTCTGCGTTTGTTTTCCAAGTCAGGATTAGTAATGGATTTAGGAACCTGAAAACTGAAGTGAAGGGTACTATCGTCGGCGAAACTATGAATGGAATTAGTTGTGGACGAGAGAAGGTCGTTGATGTGAAGAAGAAACAATGTTGGTGCCAGAACTGAGCCCTGAGGGACTCCAGCATTTACTTGGTGAAAGCATGAAGAATGGCCGTCCACAATAACTGATATACGACGATCAGATAGATAACTAGAGAGCCAAGTACAGAGTTTAGTTGAAAGACCATAGGAGGGAAGTTTATTAAGAAGTGCGGCACGACAGACCCGGTCAAAAGCTTTGGATATATCAAGAGCAACGATCTGGGACTCACCTAGAACTCAAGAGTGTGATACGAAGGAAAGAAGATCTGCTGTAGATCTTTTGTGGCGAAATCCATACTGCCTGTCATGCAAAATTTTGTGTTTTTCTAAGTACTTAAGAATTTGTGAATTAATTAGTTTTTCCATTACTTTACAAAGAACTGAGATAATTGAAATTGGTCTATAGTTAGATGGAAGAGATTTAGATCCTTTCTTGGGAATAGGTTGAACACGTGCAGCGTTCCAGCTTTCCGGAAAGATACCTGTGTCGTAAGAAATTCGAAAGAGCCGAGTTAAGATTGGTGCAAGTTCTGGAGCACATTTTTTTAAAACGATTGCTGGTATGCCATCCAGCCCAGACGATTTTTTGGTTTTAAGGGAAGAAAGGATACGCTTAATGTGTTTTACCTTAAAAATAATATCGGGCATTTTATGAGGAACTGGGGTAACCGCTGGAATTGGATGATTTACGGGAGGGTCAAGGGTTGAATTGGCAGCAAATTGTTTAGCAAATAATTCTGCCTTTCCTTTAGCGGTAGAAACAATTTCATCTTCCAAAGCTAGTGGCGGAAAAGAACTGGTACAAAAATTCGTACTTATGTTTTTCGCAAAGGACCAGAAAGATTTGCTGCCATTTGAGCAAGAAAGAACTTTGTTTTTAATACGATTGTCGAAGGAGTCTTTGGCTTCAGAAATTGTTTGATTGTAATAGTTTTTTGCTTCAATGCTGGCCTGTCGGTTTTCTGGACTAGGATCCTGTAGAAACTTTTTTGAGCATGAACTGAAGTGAAGTTTTTTTATTTCAGTACAATCATTGTTAAGTGAAATATAGCTACTTAAAAACTACAAAAAATTGTTTTTTTGTAACCTCTAATTTTTCCTACAAGTGTAGTTTTTTTGTGGCTTTTTTTTGCTTTTCAACAACTGTAATCCTTCAGGAAATTTAGGAAAGGGGCTTCGCAGGTTCTTGCTTGCCTACGACAGTATTTTTGTGTATTAAAAAAATAAAATAGTCTATATTTTAAGGTGGAGACTTTTCTTGGTCCTTAACATTGTTTTGCTATCTTCGTCGACAAAAGGGCCCTCGCGGATACGATTTCGCTTACGCCTGTTTTTGCCTACGTTTCGGTGGCAAGTCTGCCACCGTGTCAAGTTAAAAAATTAAGTTAAAAATAAAAATAAAATATTAACTAATATTTAAATTAAAAATGATTAAAATTTAGATTATTTTTGTATCTCAAACTGAAAATAGTTTGACATATGTGTCATGAGTGACTTGCCACCGAAACGTCGTTTTTAATTAGAATTTTTGGGTTTTTTGGGGGTTTTTCTTTTATTTTGTTGCAGGCGACCGGCCAGTTCATAGGGGTCAATAGGGCTGAACAGGGTCAGCTCGTATACCCCGGGACCAGGACCGAAGCGGTCCCATTCTTTCCAGGCGTGTACTCAACAAGAAGACCATCCAATATATTTATTGTAGTGACAGTAAAAAAACTTTTTACTTACCTTAAACAGGTCAACCCAAATTAGCGAAAATCATCTTAATAATGTTAAGTTACTACACAGTATAAGCTTTCTTCTAATATTAAAAGAGTAATAATAAAATTTCCGAAAAAATAAAAGGCAGCCTTGCCCCTTGACCTTTCGACCAAAAATATGAGAAAAATGTAATTTTTACTTAATTTTACATGTGATGTTCAGTTTCATTAACTCGTTTTACCAATTTTACCCCACCCAGCACCCCTTTTCACTCCCCGGTTCCGTAAGTTTGTTTACTAATATTTTTAAAAAACGGAATATTTTGGATATGCGCCATTTACGTTTTATTTAGAAAAGTGTCTAAAATATGTAAGTATCAATAATTTTTAAAAAACCCTTAAAATAGCAGAAAACCGTATTAAACTATTACCGTTATTACCCAACCAAACCATTTAATTTTTATAAGTGAGGGCCTTTTTAAATTCCAAAATGATAAAAGTTATATAATGCTTCTAGGTAGGTGATTTTCGATGTAAAAATATTGTCAAAATAGTATAATATAGCACTGAAGAAAAGTACATATTACACTAGTGTTACAAAGAAAAAATCACCTTAGTGTTGCAAAGTTCTCAATTGTTTTTTATTTTTTCTGTAAAGACAAACTTTAATTTTCTTTTAGTGAATAATTTGTGGTCGTAGGAAAAATAGTGTACAGTACTCGTGTGAAAATGACTTTCTTACACTCGTGGGTTTGTCACACTCGGCTAACGCCTCGTGCTACAATATTCTCACTCGTGTGAATTAGTCATTTTCCACACTTGTAATGTAATATACTAGTTTATTTAACTCAGGAAATAATCTTACCACATATTATTATTCAGTTCTTTATTTAGCAACTTGTACTAATTATAAATTTTACAATGGAGTTTAAATAATAATATAGAAAATATATAAATAAAAATTAGAAAAAAATACAATTTCAAATAAATAAAATTTAAAAAATCAATATGGAATAAAAGTTACACACTAAATAATACAATTATAAAAAGAATATAAATAAAAATCCTTAAAAATACTAATTAAAATAAATAAGTAAAATTAAAACATTCGTCTAGAACAAAAAATTAGCCAACAATACAACATAATAAGCGTCAAAATATATAAAAAAAAACAATTAAGTGTATAGAATAAGAATTTACACACAAAACAATGCAACAAAATAAACGTCAAAATATATAAAAACAATTAAGTCATTCAACAAAGTCAGTTATAACTATATAAAATTACAGAAAAAAATTAAAAAAACAAATAAATATAGTAACAATACACAAAGGATAAAAACAACAAACAAAAAATCCAATTTGAGGGTCAGCAAAGTCAGACGCAAACAAATAAAGAATTAACACAATTAAAAAAAAAAAAGTTTATACAGATGAAAAGGCAAGTTACAAAATCTTGCACTCTTTTAGTAAATATTTCTTAAGTTGTGTTTTAAATGTAATAAGTGAATTAATGTTCTTTAGTTCTTGGGGCAACTTATTAAATGCATCCAAACCTTTGAAAAAAGGGAATTTTGACACATTTTCTTACTTTTTGGTGCAATGAAAAAATCATTTTGTTGTCTTGTATTATGAGAGTGCACGTCACGGTTATAAGTCAACTTATTAATGAGATAAGAGGGAGCACGTCCCAATTTGATTTTAAATATAAACACTAAAACACAATATTTAAAGTACTCGGAGACTGGCAACCACTGTAAGCACTGAAGCATTCTTATGATTGGAGTATATTTGGAGCATCCCAAAATCAGTCTCATAGCCCTATTTTGTAATTTTTGCAATCTATTCAATTCATTTTGATTTAGCATGTATAAAATAGTTGCACAATAATTAAAATGCGGTAGTATTATTGTATTATATATTGTTAGCTTTGACCAAAAGGAGAGATAAGATGAACACCTTGATAAGTAGTTTATAGAATTGCTTAATTTAGAAACCACAAAATTTGTATGATCCTTAAATGTTAGCCTATCATCTACAATAACGCCTAGATATTTAATTTTTTTTACTTGTTCAATGTTATTACCGCCGATTTGAATTAAGCAATTGCTTCTGGTAAAGATCGTTTTAACTTTCTCAGTGGCCAATAACATATATTTACTTTTTGCTGCATTGATACTTAATAGATTCTTGCATGTAAATTTGTAAACCTTGTTTAGAGCATTATTAATTTTAGTGACCACAGATTCTATGTCAGTTCCCGAAGCATAAATCAACGTATCATCCGCAAACAGATGAATTTTAACACCTTCTGATTCTACAACACCAAGAATGTCATTAATATATAATACAAATAGTATCGGACCCAGAATACTTCCCTGTGGTACACCATGATTATTTATAACTTCCCCAGATGATAACCCATTAACGTTTACCCTTTGTCTTCTGTCCTTCAAGTAGCTGTCAAACCATTTTAAAACAGTCCCACGTAAACCAATATTATATAATTTAGACATCAATATGCCGCGATCTATAGTTTCAAAAGCCCGTCGTAAGTCCAGGAAAACTGCTAGCGTCATATTACCACGATCCATTTCACTTTTCCATTCGTCAAGGACACATTGCAGTGCAGTCTCAGGGCTGTGATTCCATCTAAATCCTGACTGTTTTTCGATCACTATATTATTCCCTTCAATAAACTCAGCAAGTTGGTCATATACACTTTTCTCTAATATTTTTTCTACTGAAGGCAACTTATTAATTGGACGGAAGTTTCCTGCTTCTACACAGTTTTCCTTTTTTTGCACGGGCACGACAGTTGAAATTTTTAGGTTATAAGGAACAATACCCTGTTCCAGAGAGGAATTAATTAAATTTAATAGGGGATTCTCTAAACTTTCATAAATATTTTTTATTAAAGAAATATCAACCTCATCCGGACTACTTTTATTTTTTAGCGAAAATACAGTCTTTTTAACGATTCCCTATCCATTAATTTAAAATCTGAAAAATAATTTATCAGACCGGGGTCCAAACAGTCCGTATTAGGATTAGATTTATCCTATTTGATCAATT